>WJFA01001120.1:3990-24372 GCA_009870155.1 Pseudobourletiella spinata | reverse complement strand
CCGATCATTGTTCTACGTTGAGCTGTTCAGGCTCTAGAGTGAAAACAAATGTGACCTATCATTATGGGACACCCTGTATATATATATGTTTATGTATATGTATACATATGTGCGCTGTGAGTGCAACCGGTTGCTCCATCGAAAACCTTAATTAACTTCACCACCACCACCACCGGCTATTAGACTCTGTATGCTTGTTGTGGTGGTCCGCCACCCGTGGAACACTGAGTTTTCATAGCTCTTCAAGACTGAAGAAGACGAGCGAGAAGAAAAAAGAGACGGGAGAGCACGTCGTCGTAATAGTAGTAGTGAGCTCACGAACGAGGTTCAAGTTGTTGTTGTTGTTGTTGTTGTTGTTGTTCCTGTTGTTAAAAAATGGTAAATTGTTATAGTTTTTCCCCACCACACTCATCTTCCATCACCTCCTCCTCCTCCTCCTCCTCCTGCTCCAGGCAGGTCCTTCATGAATTGACAGGAGTCTGTGTGTGAGGATGAGGATGGACATGGACGGCATCATCTCCAAATATGACTTTGACTATACGAGTCAAAATCTATTACTTTTATCCCTTCCGCCATGCCGCATAGTTAACGAACTGAGGGGACGCAGACGCAGTATCTCCTCCGAGCCGACGTCTCAAAAGAATGGAACAAAGTTCCTCTCTCAAGACAGACTCTCCCACGAAATTGAGAAAACAAGAGAGACAGAGCGTTACTTATTTATGAATTTTGAACCGTTCAATAATGCATTCCACTTGATTTGCCTACGGTTGTTGCTGTTGCCTCCAGAGAATTTTTCTAAATTGCCGCCGTCACCGCGCTGCTGAGTTGTGGTGGTGGTGGTGGTGGTGGAGGAGGAAAAGTTATGGACGATGCTAATGAACTGAGGGAAAAACTGTCGCGGTGAGGCTGTGCAGTGGTCTTGATGATGACCGTGGCGGCGGCGGCCGCCGCCGCCGCCACCGCCGCTCATTTTTCTTGGCGTGCATAATGGACGGAAACTTTTAGTTAACCACTTCCACCACCGATCCCTCATCTTCCTCATCATCATCATCATCATCATGTACAGATCGGAATTAATTCACTACAAGTCCACGCACATGATCAATATCATTCGCGTCCCCATAGATCTGTTCGGCTCTGTGGCGGCAATAAGGGGAAATGCGGCGGATTTTATCCTGGCCAGTTCATCATCCACCACAGACAGCAAACACACACACACACACACACACACATACACACACACACACACACAGAATCGCACAGTCACACCGAAACACACCCACATAAACAAAATTACAGAGGCACACCGACATACACACACACACACAGACGAGCACTCACAACGACAGGACATGCGGGCATTACACGAGTTGAAATACTAATGAAGATGACAACCCACCTTCATCTTCCCGTACCTTTCATCTCCTCAATCAGATTCAGAAACACACACACACACACACAGATTCACACGGAAAGTATTCCATGGCATCCACGCCCCACCCTCCAACTCTTCTTTCTTCTGTACAGATCTGTTAACACTGTAACAGGGAAATCCTGATCAGCTCAACAACAGAAAATTCCATCTCAAATCTCCAGTTGATTCCAATCAGAAGACACACACACACACACACACACACACACACACACACACATGCACATGCACACTTGAGCTCCAGGCAAATAAATCCCAGAAAATCCATCCAGTTAGTTTGCACATATCATCATCGTGATCAGATAATAGGAAGAGGCCCTCGTCGTCGTCATGTTCTCCTGCTCACTCACATATGGCCGCAAAAAGCCGATGCGGATGGAGGCGCAGGCGTAGGAATTTGCCGATGAGGCCGCACACTACTACAGTACAGGCAACATACAGTAACATACTCCATTTTCCATGTGAATAGATGAAGCAGGAGCAACTACTCCCAGGCCCATGTAACAACAACATGTCTGTGGAAACGGAGGGGAGTTGTTAACAAGGTGTAACAAGATGAAAAACTTGATTACTTATCATAAATAATTATTATTAGAATGTACTAGACGTCCGCACACATGAGTACACACACACACACACACACCACATAGTCATGTACTCCGAACCCTGACTGACTGAGTGAGAGACTCCATACGCAATGTGGTGTGGACAGGACGGGGTGGGGATTGGGGGTGGATTTGTGTGACAAGGATTTTGAAAAAACTCACAACTTATTCCTCTACAAACTATACGACCCCACAGCAGCCATGTTCCCTTGCCCAATAAATCCTACTACTACTACACTACTACCGATCACACAATGGAAGGCACACACTTTTATGAACACACTTTCAAATTGACGTTTCGATTAGCCCTTTAAAATATACATACGCTATTAAACTCCGGCTGAGAGCGATAAGGTCTCTCATGGACCGCGTACAGGGCGTCGTCAACTTATCCTCCTGCAAGAAGCTCGACCTTTTAAATGCCCACTTCCACCACCATCACAGCCATGAGTAGTAGCACCATCACCACCATCACCACCGACCAACCCGTCTGATTTCCTCTATAGTTTTTCCCCTTGCTCACCATCATCACCATCACCACCACCACCACCGGTTAGAGGCTTTTATAGGGTTGCGGTAATGCAACTACAAATTGCAAATCCTATCTCCTCACGTTTGCAATGTACGACCATGAATCCATCCATCCATCCATCCATCCATGCCTGCCTACCAATCAGTTTGGACTTGATCAACCACTATAATCTATCCGTCTCTCTCTCTCTCTCTCTCTCTTATTGATGAAGGTGAAAACCAGTTATTTTATTATTCAAGTTAAAATATCTGTACATATTTTCTCTACATCATCCTTTCGTCTATTTGGGTGCGAGAATTCTTGGGAGTACCCACGGAGTAGTTTCTCTGTCTGCCTACTATGCCTCTTCACTAAATACACCAAAACTCCCCACCCCCCCCCCCCCCGCACCCCCACCTTCTCCATCCTTTACATACGAATTAAATCAAAGGTTCCTCTTGAACCAACCGACGTAATTATTAATACACATTCACACAAACTCACACACACACACACACACACACACACAGAAAACCGAGAGACATCATGTAAGAGACAAGTTCGGGGAGCCAAGACGTCAACGAACTTATTCCCACTCACACCCACCCTCCATATCATCACATACTCACAAAAGTTTGTTGGGAATTTTACACTGTTGTTACTACTACGACTGCTCGTGTCATTTCACACTTTAGTTTCCCATTCTAGTCATTTTACTGACTGCACAGAATCGTGTGTGTGTGTGTGTGTGTGTGCGAGTGTGTGTGCGTATGGACTTTTGCCTTTGTAAATATTTCTGCATGCATTTTGGCCTGTGGACATGTGTGTGTGTGTGTGTGCACATATTATGGCCTGTGCGTATGCATGTGCATGTTTTTTGGCCTGTCGATATGTGAGTGTGCATGTATTTTGACCAATGCGCACCTACGTGCATGTATTTTGGCCAACGAGTATGTATTTCCATGTATTTTGGCCAACGAGTATGTATTTCCATGTATTTTGGCTTATGAGTATGTACGTGCATGTATTTTGACCTACGAGTATGTATTTCCATGTATTTTGGCCAACGAGTATGTATTTCCATGTATTTTGGCCAAAAAGTATGTATTTCCATGTATTTTGGCCAAAAAGTATGTATTTCCATGTATTTTGGCTTATGAGTATGTACGTGCATGTATTTTGACCTACGAGTATGTATTTCCATGTATTTTGGCCTACGAGTATGTACGTGCATGTATTTTGGCCTACTAGCATGTACGTGCATGAATTTTGACCCACGAGTATGTACTTGCATGTATTCTGAGCTACGAGTATGTACGTGCATGTATTTGAACGTGTGTGAGCCGTACGCCTCTGCATTGCATTGTGCCTGTGAGCACGGATTTGCCTTTCCCATATTGGATGGGATGCAATAATGGAAGGAATGCAATAATGGTCAAATAGTCACCAAATTAGAAACTTGTGTGCACTGTATCTGTGTATGCAGATGCAGTGCTCTTAACTGCCGATTCCCCAATTCACAGGCAGAGCAAACATATGCCCACACACTCCACATGCGAGCATGAACAACTTTCCAAAAAAAAAGAAGAAGAAGAAGAAGAAGAAAAGAATGTTATCCAAAGGCCTAGAAGATGCATTCCCATTATATGCAGTCAACAATACAGTCAGTGATGGTTTGGGGAGTGAAGAAAACTACGAGGCAACTGTAGAAGTCTTTGGGGTGGTGTGGGGGGGGCGATTTGGTTGGTGAATATGTGGGAGGGGATTTGAAGAGAGCCGCGTCGCATAGCCGGGATGCGAGCTGACACGGACTCAGTAGTAGTAGGGTTATGAACGAACCAGCGTGATTTTATGGTTCAAAACAGTAATAATAATCCCATGGGTTGTGGAATTGAGGAACGGGGTATTGTCTCTTGAAATTTTATAGGGAAATAAAAAGATAAACACTACCACTACCACCACCACCACGAGCAACACCACTGCCACGACTCGCGTGGCTCCAAACATGACGAGAGTTATAAACCTCGCCCATGTCAGTGTCATCATCATGATCATGATCATGATCATGATCACCACTATATACCATGACTCCTGCACCAAAGTGGGAAAATTCCATGTTGTTCCCTTCCAACATTTTAACTCCACAATAACAACAACATGTCAGTTTGATTGAGATCCTATATATTGCGCACGCGTGGAGGTGAAACTTTTGACTCTGTCCGAATGATCCCCGTGAGTGTGTGTGTGTGTGTGTGTGTGTGTGTTTATACATATGTATAGGTGCGCATGAGCTTAGGTAAGTGTGTGCATATGCATACATATGCTTATGTATGTGACTGTCAAACCTGTGCCACACTAGTTCCATTACCGCTCACACGTACAATGATTTTTCTCAGAGTCGTCAAGAAATTACGACTGATAATAACTGGCACGTTAAGATGGGAATTTGTGCGAGTGAAATGAACCCACTTTTCCCCCTCAAATTTCGCGCAATTTGGACGCAAGTCTCACACATTCGGCGGCAGCGGTTGCACTGGCGGACATATGGACAAGAACAGGATGTTGTTATGAGCTGATCCGACAACTTCTCGAGCCATGGTTGTTCCGTCGTTTAGTCAATCCTCTCCCTTCTCCCACTTTGACTACACATCGAGTGATTTTCATCATCATCATCATCATCATGATTATAATGATGAATAATTGTTCTGGTTACAAACTTAAAGAGGTAGCGACAATAACTATCTCAACGATATTATTTGCGCAATCCTACATCCCTCATCCGTACCCTCACTGATCCGGTTTCTCAAAGGCAACTGAATTAATCTCATCCCACTTCCAACAGATTCTGTATAGCAGTACGATCGTGACTTTTATTCCACCAAATTCACTTTTATTCACCCCCAATCCAAATGTGACGACTATTTTTGCTCAAAATATCAACTCCAAAATTCCCAAGGGATTTTCAAAAATACAAACAACAAAATTAGGATCTTTCCAAATACTTTGTAATGGGCAATGTGTAGCAGAGTAGATTCGTAATAAGAGTAATAATTATAATAAAATATAAAAATAATAATAAAAAATTATTAATAAAAATAACAAAAAATTAAAAACGAAAAAAAATATTAATAATAGTACAAAATAAAAAAATGATAATGAAAAAAATATTAATAATAGTACAAAATAAAAAAATGATAAAGAAAAAAAATACTAATAATAATACATAATAAAAAATGATAAAGAAAAAAATACTAATAATAATACAAAATAAAAAAATGATAAAGAAAAAAAATAATAATAAAAAAATTAATGAAAATAAAAAATAAACAAAGTAATAATGAAAAATTTTTTTAAAATAATACAAAATAAAAACATGATAATGAAAAAAATATAAATAATACAAAATAAAAAAGTAATAATGAAAAAAATATTCATTAGTAATTTTCTTGCACCAGCCTATGGCCGAATCTGTGACGAGTAAGACTAAGTTTTACGAGCCTCGCTCGAGCCTCATAGGAATTGTATGTGTGGTGCTGTCGCTGCTGCCCACAGCAAATGATGGTGGTGCTGGTGGAACAAGTCCGAAAATTACACCCAAGAATTATTGTAGATCAATTAGTACGGTTGTTCAGAGTGGCACACCTGTGGGAAAAGGCCGTGACTATGACCACTGTAAAGGGACATACTCTTTCAGTTCTATATAGACTCTCGCCTGCCATCAAACCCTACACGGTTCTGGTCGGTCGTCCAATGAATTCCTCTCATCCATAGATTTCCTATCAGTCTCAAATCCCAGTCATCATCATCACCATCACCATCATCATCATCATCATCATGCTTATAGTGCCAATCTGAAAGGGAACTCTTTATCTTTCTCTCAGGTCTGCCAATGCCAATGAGTGTCTGCATCCCTGTTACGCTGCAATGACTTCTCCCCTTCTACCAACCAGCCTGCCTGCCTGCCTGCCTGTCCGTCCGCCTGTCATATTACTATGTACCTGCACATCACACTCTTAATGATACGAAATTCAGATTCCACTTCAGATAAATCTTTTCAATGCGCTCAACTGAGAGAGAGGGCTACCTACACAACAGGGGCATTCACAAGCTCAAACATAATTATCCACATGGACTCGTACACACTAGCACACACACACACACAACATTCACATAAGCACACACACACTCAACTTGCATACACACACACACACACTCAACTTGCACACACACACACATCATACCCTCCAATCACCGTCCTCCTTCATACTCCCATTTTTACTCAATTAACTCACTCTAACTCGTCGAGGGTGTACACACACGACCTCCGGTAAAAAAAACAGGTCGAAATTTCACCCCTGCACCGTGTCTCCAAAGCGATGCGGACACTGAAGGGGCTTTTGAAGGGACTCTCATCGCTACACACTTACACCATCCCCTCACACACGTCCTCATCCCCACGTCATCAGATCCGGCTCAAACACTTGCAAAAGAGCAAGGATACAATAATATAATAACTGTACGGAGTCGGCGAAGGATTCATGTACAAACGAACTTTTGAAATTTGCAACAGCATCAGCAACAGCAACTACACAGAGAGCATCACAAGACTTGTCTCTTGTCTTTTTTCCCAGTCATCTTTGACGTTCTCGGACAAAAGTAGAGATGATGTGAAAAAAAAATCATGTTCATCAACCATTCATCCATCCACATAAGATCCTCTGACGTGGCCTAAACTCACTGGCCTGCCTGCACTGTACTGTGAGTTCAAATCACTTCCTCATCATCCCCATAGTTTTACAGGTAGTACAATAGTCATGCGTCCAATGAAGTGGAACTTTTCTCAGGAGATTCAGGAGGGATTCGTCGTCGTCGTCATCGTCGTTGTCAAGACGACACGGTACTATAAGCCACACGGATTTCCATTCTTGCAACTTGTTACTTACTACACGTACGTATGCGAACACGGCTGCACTGCGGCTC
The DNA here is from genome assembly GCA_009870155.1 of Pseudobourletiella spinata. Lineage (NCBI taxonomy): Eukaryota > Metazoa > Arthropoda > Collembola > Symphypleona > Bourletiellidae > Pseudobourletiella > Pseudobourletiella spinata. The sequence goes on along the minus strand of WJFA01001120.1, from coordinate 16,844 downwards.
CCATAATGTATTTCGCCACAGGATTGATTAGCCTACCACTACTTGACTTGGACGGAATCCTATATACTAAACCGTAGTGGAAGATTATGGGCATTCCCCATGAAGGGAGCTTGCACAAAGCCCAAGATTCCAAGAAAGAAACCCAATAGTGGCAACTTCCGCCTTGAACTTGACAGTAATTCTGAGTCACAGGCAGGTTTATCAGTTACACTTGACTGCATATCGCGCAATAAAGTGCGCGGCAGTGTAGCTGCTGCTGCTGCTGCTGTAGCGGGATTAAAAAAAAGATTTGCTTTTTTCCATGTTCGGCTCCGGCAAAACCGTATTTTTTTTCTCTATGTGAAATCAGAGCAGGCCGTCATCATTGATTATTTTCTGTACCGCTTGGTGGAAATCGCTCGGATCATCCCGTACATATTTAAAGTGCATCAGGTCCTGTTGCAATGGCCTCATGGCAATCATGGCTTCCCCCATAACTCCCACGGTAATTACGTCAGAAGATTACACAGCGCATCTCACCTGCCAATATGAATGGATGATGATGATGATGATGACCATGATGCTGGGATGAGATGTACATTAGATTTTAAATGCACCCGAGCCAAAGAGCAATGTAAACATTCCCCGCCCGCACTCAAGATCTTCTTGTGGATGAGAGGAGTAGAGATGAGAAGAGGAATGGAATGAATGATCTGTGCATGAGCCTACAAATTCCCATGGCCGCTCCCCACCAACATCTTCATGGACCACAGAGACATTTCCCAAGTTTCCGTGACCGGAAGCGGGCACCATGATTCCATTAGACAGCAGAATCTATCTGAAGTGGAAATCCGCGCCATTTGCCCAGAGACTTTTGAGATTGAGAAAAGAAAAAACCACTCGCCATCCACTGGCCTCACTTCCTATACAAAAGCATTATAAAAAAGGAAAACTGACACGAGTGAGCCGGGGGAAAACATCTCTGGATGTTTCATCAGGATGAGGAGGAGATGATCAGATCAGATCATCTCCTCCTCCTGTGAGGAAACCACAGAAGATTCTCCAATCTTCTTCAACGACACCAACAACAAAAAAAATAACCCCATAATTCCACCCCCGAATCATCAAGCCTTGTCCAATGAGACTCTCAAACGGTCAAACTGTGAGCTAGCTAGAATCCAGCGGTGGTGACCGTGGGTTCTCATCAACCTTGGGGAAATCCTGACTGACTGAGCGTCACTGATGCTTGCGACAATTGCGACAGCCACATCTTCTCCCACTGTCGTCCATCCTCAGATTTCCTCATCCTTTGGACTAACCAAAGTCACCGATCAGTTCTCCGCGCATGCCTCAGTCCGTCAGGTGTGCCATACTAATTGTATAGTCACACACACACACACACGTAATCAACACGCATTGTTTCCCACTTAGCACACCCCACGGATCTTGACTGTATGGGATACTTATGACGACCCTCATTTACACGGTGCGACAACAGGAGAAAAATCTCCATCACTGACAAGAGATTAGTTCAACGGTTTTCCCTCGGTCATCATCATCATCATCAGCAGCAGCAGTAGCATCATCATTACCATCGCCAACCACCACCACCATCACCAAGACCAGGATCATCATGAGCACTGGGATTCCTTCCCAATCAGCATCGCAACGACCACATCGTCCACAAAATCATATAGAAAAGTTGGCAAGTAGCCGCAATGTTTGCATCATCATCATCATCATCATCATCATCACCACCATCATCATCATTCTTGACAATTTCATATCCTGCACACACACATATGCATACATACATACATGGTTGGAACATCCCGCGGACGGAGGACAGGCGGCGGCGTGACAACATGTGGCACGAAGCACACGAGCTGTTGTACAGTGAGTGAAGGAGACGTGAGAGCGGGTAAAAGATTGACGGGAAATTTATAAAAAAAAAAAAGAAGTCAAAATTAGAAAATACCTCGAAGGCGTCGGCGCAGAACGCATTTCTCTCTTAAGGCAGTAGTCGTATAGTATTAGTTGTAGTGTAGTAGTAGTAGTAGTAGTAGTAGTAGCGACAGGGAAAACACAGTACCATTTGATTGGCTTCGATTTCTCCATGGCTTCACTCACTTACATTATCGCGCAGGAGCGCGAATGCAAAGGATATATATATATGTACGGTTGTAAATGGTTATATGCATACATGTGTATGAAATCCCCTGTTTCTTCTTTATCCTATTCTTATTCACATTATATTATTTTTATGCAAACTCACAGTTGAGAGAGAGAGAGAGAGCCTTCGGTTTTTTCCCCCCGACTGTGCGGCTTCACTTCAACTCACCACGTCCACTTCCACTCCCAGTCAAACACACTCACGTACATACACATGCGCGCGCACACACACACACACACACAGTTCCATTCAAACACACACACAGACATGTGTGCAAATGCTACTGCACACACACACTCAGACATGTGCAAATGCTACTGCACACACACACACACACACACACGAATGTTTTCAAACAGACATGCGCACATCCTTTGCATAGGAAACCCCAGTGAAAAAGTATGAAGCCTCGGCGGCAATAAGACACGCCAAGAATGATGTGAGAGGAGGATACTGGTCAATACGGGACTTTTCCATATAGCGTCGCCAAAGGTAAGATAATAGCCCCACCGAGTTTCTCACCATTCATAATGGTCATGGTGATATGTTATGGCAAAAAAAGTTGGCATACACACACATGTATGTGCGTGTACCAGTGTGTGTCTGTGAACATGAGATGTGGGCGCTACATGTAATTTAGTATGACAATGTGACTATATACACAGTCTGCCGCACCGACCTGTTGGCTGGTAAACAGAGTCCTGCATATAGTCCTGAAGGGCAGTTACCTTCACAAGATATGGTGCAGCAACATGGCCACTGCTGCTGCCGCTGCAGCCGCCGAATCTTGCAAGAATAAAAGTTGGATATTTTGGATCTACAGCTTAAATATATAGACGTATATGTATACATAAATATACATATATATATGTATACGGGATAATAGTAAGCCATGCACCCGACGGCGTCCGCATCATCTTATAACCCAGTCAAACCTCTGCTTTCCAAAGCACTCACGTCAGCCACGGATATATGTGTAGGATATGAGGGGAATTCCTCTGTGGAGGCTGTTGCTGCTGCTGCTGCTGCTGCTGCTGCTGCTGCTGCTGCTGCTGCTGTTGGGATGTAAAAGATCTCGTTAAACTCTCCACTACGACCATCACTACAGGTCTGTGGTCATCATTCCCCCCCCCCCCCAGCAACAGCAACAGCAGCAGCAGCAGCAAAAGCACCCGACCCGTAAACTGCCTCAAGGAACCTTAGGCAGTACAACTCTGGGAAGAACAGTACGTGGTAGTGATATCAGCATGGTGGTATGGTAGTGTATGGTGAAGGAACGAACCATTAGTTCATTCCCATTCATGCCGACAGCCAGCCAGCCATCTCCCAAAAATATTTCCATCTTTCATGTGTCCCGCGACAAACTTATCCAATGGAAATAAATGACGGGTTCAAAAATAAAAAAATGAACCATGCTTTTCCAGTGTTGTGAGAGACGATGATGATGATGTTGGTTTAAGCATGACTGTAAACTGTTTTAGCCAAACAACATATTCCGCCGTTGTCATCCCGGTCAATTCCGACCAGAGGATCTGCGGGTTATCACAGCAGAATTACAAATGATGATGATGATGATCAATCACCCAATTTAACAATAACCAGACTCCACATGGAGGACGGGCGCTGAAATAAAATATGAATTTCAATAATTCCCCAGAGACAGTCCTTCTCAACAATGTCTATATGTATGCAAAAAAAATATATATGCAGACCCTGGATGATGGCGTCTTGGCAAGGGAATGGAATGCGGATGAGAGCGGATCTCACAGATTATATGTCGTAGTTGGAAAAACTGTATAGGAATATACATACAGGGTGTCCCAAAATGATGTACTCCATTTGTTTCTGGAGTAAAATCCAAACTACTCAAGCGAGGACTATAAACGATGGCTCAAATTAAAGCTCAGTCTTTGGGATTACATCTCCTAAAATATCGCGGAAATCGCCAGGCTAGTTTAAAAATAGGAACCGGAAAACGATTTTTTTGCATGTTTTAACATGGGCGTAAACGCCAGCTTCAAATCCATGCTCAGGCCAAACGGTTCGACACACATCCATGAATTTGCACTTTTTCCAGAGCTAAAGACAAGAGTAATTGATATTTAGGATCGTAAGGTCATGTTGCAATTTTCTGAAGGTCGGGTCATCAGAGGTCACATTCTCAGATGACCCACAATTTTAACCAAAATAGTAGATTGCTCTTGTCGTAAGCTCTCGAAAAAGTGCAAATTCATGGATGTGTGTCAAACCGTTTGGCCTGTGCATGGATTTGAAGCTGGCGTTTACGCCCATGTTAAAACACCCCCAAAAATCCTTTTCCGGTTCCTATTTTTAAACTAGCCTCGCAATTTCGGCAATATTTTAGGAGATGTAATCCCAAAGACTCTGCTTTAATTTGTGCTATCGTTTATAGTTCTCGCTTGTGCAATTTGGATTTTATTCCCGAAACAAATGGAATACATCATTTTGGCACACCCTGTAATAGTAGCCATCCTGCCTGGTCCTCCTATAAGTCCCATCCAAGAAAATCCCTCCATCCTACCAAGCCCAAGAGCAACCACAACAATAACAAGCTCATTGTGCCACTACCACTGCTACTCGTGCACCACTACTACTACTAGTACTACTACAATCTATTCTCATCCGGTACAATGGAACAAATTCCGCATCGCATAATGTTGTCCTCTGTTGTTCAATATATAATTGCTATTGATTCCAAGACGGACAACAGTAGGATCCAATGTGATAGAGAAGGAGGAGGCAGGAGAAGGAGGTATATATAGGGAGTGTCAGCGAGAAGAATTAATCCTCAGTAGGAATAAAGGGAGTAACGGCAGCAGCAGCAGCAGCAACAGCAGCAGCGGCGGCGGCGGCCGTCGGTGGTGGTGATGATGTCGGCGGGTCGCGAGTAAGAGAGAGAGAGAGAGAGAGAGACAGGGAGATGAAATGAGAGCAGAACACGCCTTCCCCTCCAGCTATTATTGTAGATCAGTAGTTCAGAATGACTCACAGCTTTCTCAAATAGGCATCCAAGTGAGTTCAAAAGTCCTCTCGCACACACACGGCTATAACAAAACACCCTCGGACACCTCCTTCTTTTTTCCGCAATCAAATCACTTCAACACACACACACATAATAAGGCGATCCTTACACACACACACACACACACACACACACACACACACACACACACACACACACACACACACACACACACACACACATAATCAGGCGACCCTACACACTCACACATACACACACACACCCCTGGGCAATCCTATCCTATCCACAAGCTTGCACCCCACGAGTAAACCCCCACATCCTCCTCTTCTTTTTTTTTTTTGACAAGAATTTATAATGGCGCTTACGGGAGTTCCTTTTGAGCATGGGAGTAGTCGCACCCTTCTTGCAGACCAGTAAAAAAAAATTAGCCAAACTAATACATAGGGCAACCATCAAAAGTCCACTCTAAAAGTATATACAGCAGTCTCTCTCAAGGTATAGGTCAAACACTTATTGGCTCCCAACAACTCATTCGCACGGAATGAGGAGCAGGACAGTTATAAATGTCTACCTACCGTCGTCACATGCCATCAGAAGGTCACGGCGGGGTCAGTCAGGTCGGTCAAGTATCCCCGGGATACTTCTTGAGTCATACTTCCACTGTTAAGCTCTCACAAAAGACGCAAGATTTCCCTCAAAAGAACTCCCTGCTGGAACTGCTGAAGCCGCCAGACGGCGTGCCATTATAGAGATTGTGGACCCGCTCAAGTTTCCCGTTTCCCCACGGGGGGTACATTTAATCCGGGGGAAAACTGAGAATTCTCACCCCATGACCCTTTAAATTGCCTTTCCCCGTGAAGATACAAAAGACGGAGTTGTTGTTGTTGTTGTTGTTGTTGTGAGGAAATGATGAGTACATAAGACGAGTCTGACAAGCCTGTCTCCTCGCCGTCGCTACCTTGGATTTTCTCACCGGCTTCCTCCGACATCCCAGTGAACTTTATCGTCTACGGACGTACATGTCTATAGCCTGTGTGTGTGTGTGTGTGTGTGTGTGTGTCTATGTGAGGATCTGAATGGAGATTTGAGAGCCTCCGGCATGAAGCCCCCCATAATTGTACCACTCTCTCAGCTGGTACTACTACGCAGACATGTTCTTCTGGGCCGGTCAATGAAATAGCGGAGCATGTTGAGGACGTCATCTGACAAGAGCCGCGGCGCTCGCTTCCTCGCTCGCTCGCAAGCCATACAGAATGACTCTCCCCTTAAACGACGTATAATAACTATAAGGAATAACAATTCCCTTTAAACTCCCCGTAAGACCAAGATCATGATAATAATGATGATGATGATAATAATAATAGTAATAATAATAATGTTCGTCCTGGTGGTGGTGGTGGTGGTGGTACTGATACGGACTGACGATAGTTGTAGTGTTGGTTATGGCCGCGGCCTCGTCACCAGCAGCAGCCCTACAGTTTTACATGCCGTACTATTACCCTCTCCCTCTGTATGTACATACATATCTAGCATATGAGCCAGCAACTGAGCATGTGCACACACAAGAGTTGAGAGCCCAAGAGCGGGCTATTGGAATGCGTCGTTTGACATGTGGCTGCTGGACGGGCCGGGGGAAAGGATGGTCATATAATTGGATTTAATGGAGATTACACTACATGCGCAGTAGAGTGTGTGTGTGTGTGTGTGTGTGTGTAGTAACAAATTACTGCCAACCATTTTGCATAACACATTCAAATCCACCTCCGCCGCGCCGCCACATTTACGAGCTCACCTTTACCTAATATATACACACACACACACACACACACACACACACACACACACACTGTACTGCAGCCGCTATATACCGTCAGACGGGCAGCTCCTATATAACCTCCGCTCCTTCCATGCCCCGGATGACGTATGATCATCATCATCCTCATCATCATCTTCATCATTTCTTCCCAACAATACTGTCATAATCATCATCATCATCATCATCCCCACCTCAACGAGAGGGATACATGATGCGGAGTTGGCAAATGGCTCGTCCAACATCCTACCCAGGCAGATCTTCTGAATAGTAATATTAAATACTGTAGGGAAATCCCAATTATTCTTATGATCACCATATTATGAATAATTATTGACAAAGAGACTCATCGACTCAACTGGAGCAGCACTACCATAATGCTACATTCCAATAGTTCGTATAGCAAGGGCCACTGTGTTGGCACAGTATATAATGGGCAAAGCTACGTGGACAGCCAATCCCAAAGCTCCACCACATCCCCGCCGCGGCACAGCCGCACAAACAACACTACCATCCATTATGAATGCGCACAGGCTCTCAAATCTTGGAGATCTCGTGGTGCATGTGTAACATGTAGAGATGAGTTATGATGACCACCACCACCACCGCACATACAATGACTGCCTAAATGGCAAATACCCCCAACTGTTTTCCAGTTCATCATCATCATCATCAGCAGCAGCAGCAGCAGCGGTGCACATGTGAGTTGGGCATGCGTAGGACTACTCCTATACGACGTACATACAACATGACACACCGCACAGCCACCTGATCATCCTGAATCTTCTCTCTTCACAGAGTGATTGTCTCTGGCCAGGCCAGATTCACTTTTCCCCACATATGATGATGATGATGATGATGAACAGGAAGACTCTCCGCATCCCGCAGCAGCAATCCTCATCTCCAATGAGCCTCCCGCATCAGCACATTTGTTCGTAACCATACAAATGTGTGCGTATAGTTGGATCCTCCCAGCCCAGGATTTTATTCCCGCATCATGAGAGTCAACAAGTGTCAGCGGCATCCGCCGCACCCAACTTCTCACTTACAACAACTGGCAAAAAAGCGCGGGTCCCTCCGGGTAATACACCTCCCCGGCATTATGGATCTTCCACCACGGCATCCGAGATGACATCCGTACAACGATCCAGGACATGTGAAATGACATGGGACACCATGACCCATGACATTCCACATGACTTACGGCTACTCCAACACATTCGAGGAGATGACAAGCAGGATCCCGCTGCTGGAAATGCGGAGCAATTTGTACCTCAAAAAGTCCCGTTCCAGTTGTAAGTACAAAGTGGATGAGGACAAGAGGACAATAGTGCGAGCAAGATGAGCGACAACAACAACAACAACAGCGACAACAATAACACGAATGAGATGACACAAAATTCATCCACGTCCGCTCCATGTCGTCTCGCTCGGCTCGTTCGAATTTGTCAATTTCCCACTTGTTTGCCGCCTTCCGCCTACCGCCTACCGCCGCCGTGAGCCGTGCCGGAGCAGGAGAGGACTGCGCCTTTGTGTGGGCTTTGGCGGAACAATAGTGGGAGCTGTGCGGTCCGTGTGCCAAAACACCACCACCATCACCACAGCTGTCCACGCAGTCTCAAAAGATAAATGATCTGCTGCGGCGGAGAGGAGGAGGAGAAGGATGACCAAGTTGGAAATCTGTACAGAGAGATAGAGAGAGAGAGAGAGAGCCATGTCCATAGGAGATGATGCGAATGGGATGCAAAAACGGACAGAGACAGAGCGAGATTCCAAAAAATCTCACAACAAGTCTCACAACAGAGCCACAGAAAAAATTGTCCCCTGGTCAGTGGAATACAAAAGTGTATTGAGATTCCGATGGACACGACGACGTCCAAGTGCTGTGGGGTGAAGATGAGGAAGAAGAAGAAGTAGAAGAGGAAGAGGAAGATGATGATGATGATGATGACAGTCTGCGACAGTGTGGACCGTCGTCTGCCGGCATCAAAGTCCGTTTCTCTCCCTCTTTCAATTTTACTCATGCATAAATAATTGATGCGGTCTGTGTCGGTGTAAAGTCATCATCATCATCATCATCATCCTGTTGTGCACTACTGCGTCCGCCCGTAGCTAATTTTCCCTGCGGCCCCCGCTTCCTTCCATCCAAAAACGCAGTAGCGCCACTTGGACGGACTGGATTCAAGAACAACGTGAATGAGCAAGAATGGAGTAAAAGACATCCCAAAGGAGCATCTCATCTCATCTCAACTCAACTCATCCATCCATCCATCCATCCGCCTCCAACATCCCTGTAGAATGAGGGAAAACTTGTGCGAGGGAAGACAAAGTACTCGCTGTGAGAAGAACAAACAGAGAGTGAAGATGAGGATGAGGATGATGATGTGGATGATGATGATGATGATGATAAGTACCCATGTAGCTGGGGAAAGGACACGTAGCATACAAGAGTAATTAGCGGTGCATTATTAACTCTAAAAGAATCACAGTAGGGTGACGGGCGGGAGGATCCGCCCACCTGTCAAAATCCCACACATTTCACATGGTCCACCACCTCCGTATTTGTGCGCGTATTGTGAGTACATACAGAGAGATGCATGCGCGCGGACTTGCGCACACACACACACACACACACACACACACACACATGCACAACATAAACACACCAGTCTGCACCAGGAGAAACTTTAATGCTATTCTTCCCTCATCATCATCATCATCAGCCTTATCATCATCTTCTCCGTCACACATTTTAAATAACGGTCATCTTCTTGGCTAAAAAAAAAATAAAATAAAAGGAAAGGAAAAAAATCCGCTCATCCCAATCCCATGATCATGTCCTTTCAGTCAGTCCTTTCAACAATACTACAGCAGACGGAGCGGCTCAACTATACTCAACAACAATGAACAACTCAACTCAACTCCGTTCAGTTTGACTTGACCATTAGCGGGAGTGGGAGCATTGGGTGTGGACAGTAAGCGGTAGCAATGGCGGCTACCAAAAAGTCTGAAACTTAAGCTAAAAACCTGGACACACATTGGTGGGAAATTTGAATGACCTTAATTTGTAATCAAATAATAATCATCATTCCCTCCAAACCGCCGCGCTCTACCACAACGTACTATCACACAATCTGCCACCAACCACCGTCACACGACCGCCAAATTCACATTGAGCGTCTGTATACATATGTATGTATACATAATAATTATTCCCCCACTAAAAATCCGCACAGGATTTTACAACTGCAAAAGTGTACATGATGTCACGATGTTGTACTGCGGGAGGGGGGACGGGGGCCGGGTTCGTCTCACTCTGTGTGAGAGAACTCAAATTAAAGTGCGGGGTATTTGAATAGAGTGGAATGGATCCTTCCTGCAGTGCCCGTGCAGTGACGTGCATATGCACCTGAATTTAATAGACTGGCCCAATTACCCCACAGTGGCTTGTCCAATGTGTGTGTGGGGAGAGGCTCAAACCGTGGCGTGCAAGTGAGTGGCGGTAGTTGATGTGCTTATAGTCTCGCCACCATCAAGTGTGCAGCACACACACACATACACACGCGCGCGCGCGCGAGCTATAATAAGTACATAACATCCACGCACGGCTAAATTATTATGGGCAACTTTTCTCAAACCACTCCACTTGCCAACTGATTAGTCTAATTTCCCTTGATTATCGTAACCCTTGTGTTGTTTTTTTTTCCTTCCGTACATGCATAAACGTACACACACACACACACACATTAACAAACACACACGCACACACACATCCACAGTCCTTAAGGAAGAAAGTGGATCATATAATTTTACAGGAGGCGGAGGGATCCTAGGCGCAATTTGCTCAACCACCATAGCCGTCACTTTCGTCATTATTATTATTATTATTATTTTTATTTTTATTTTTATTGTTATTACTACTATAGGACAGTGTCACAATAATGTCTTCCCCGCTGCCTCTACAATAGATCCGCCGTGACTAAAAATCTCTTTATCTCTCTCTCTCTCTCTTGCTGTCTCTATCTCCATCCCAACCCCAGGATGCGATCTGTGGAAAGCAACTAATCCTCCTCCCGTTACTCGTCATCATGCTCGTACATATGGGTAAGAATCTCCCATGTGTATAACTACACAAGGCACATGCGGACGGCACTACTACACACGACAGGACATGACACGACAAGACACGACACGACTGTCTTACAGAGCTATTTGTATTTGAAACGCGTGAAAATCAGAATCGCATCAACCCAATAAGAAGAATAATATTATTAATAACAACAAAAACAACAACAACAACAACAACGACAATAATAATAGCCTGCCTACTTGAAATTCAACTTCCATTTGAGCCTCCCTGTTGAGGAGGTACGTACGTGGCCAAACGGCGCCCTTTAACACACGCAAGCCGCCTTCCAACCTTAGCAGTACTTTACACACACACACACACACAAACACACACACACACACACACCTAAACTTTAGGCAATCCGCTCCGCTCATGCAGAAACCCCTATTATTAATCGTTCCCTTCATCCGCGCACGCCTGCTGCGCACCTCCATTCCCCTGTCAATAACTCACTCGAGGTCCAACAATAAACTCTCATGCAGAGTCCCGCTCACATCATTTGGCCAAATGTATAGAAATAAATGTGACTAAGACACTCTCAAGAATCATACTCAACCGTCCGCACAATTCCATACACACGCGCACACACACACACACACACACACTCAAGCACCCGCAATAATTGCAGACACACTCACTCAATCCTCCACACACACACACACACACACACACGCACACACTCAGTCACCCGCAAAAATTGTAGACACTAAATCGCCGGCACACATACACTTACACACAAACACACGCACACACACACTCGTACGAATTCCTCCAACACTACCAGAATAGTAAGAAGTAGTAGTTAGAAGAGGATTATAAAAAAACAGTCCAATTTTCCACCGATAATAGCAATAGCATGCCCCGCGACCAGTTCTATACTTTATCTGATAAAGAGCTCTCAGTCAGTCAGTCATTAATTCAGACTGAGAGAATGAGAACAAGGATGGATCGGTCGGAGTTGGAGCGGGCAACTCCGACTTTTAATGTTCCCAAAACTCCAATACTGCTTGCTTAATCCCATTTGTCACACAGTATCACGTCATCGTCTGCCAAATAGCAAAATAATTAACCTCCCGTTGTCACTCCCACATAGCCGAAGCTGACTCGGGTGGATATTTCGTTTTGGAAAAATACAGTGCGAGCCAGAGGCTGACTGTGAGATTAATATATATATATATAAAGATGCTGCTGCTGCTCTCTCTGCTGCGGCCATTGGAAGAACATGATCCTCTCTACCATGACCTACGTAAATAAACAGATTGTGTGAGTGAGTTGAGTGTGTATGGGAAATCCAAAGAAAACAGACGCCTGGATTCTTCCCAGTGAGAACAAGTGTAATATATAAACCACTTGTTCCTCCTCTCCAACTTTCCATCATCCCCTCCCGCATATACACACACACACACACACACACACACACACACAGATTCTTCTTCAGGCGAGAATCAAAAGTCGGAATGTGAACTTGGTCATCTCTCCCACAACTATGTATGTATACATACTCATAATCCGTCGGCCGAGTGGAGATGTCTGTACGGATGCGGGGAAGACATTGGAGTGGTGGAGGAAAGGTGGGTGCACTCGAGTCACTGCCATCGTCCCGCATAATATGCATCGCATAATCACATCCATACACACATAAATGCACACACACACTACCACAGCTCATGCATACACATAGCGTCCATGCTCTCACACACACACACACACACCCACACACACACACACACACACACACACACACACACACACACAC
>WJFA01001119.1:0-24376 GCA_009870155.1 Pseudobourletiella spinata | reverse complement strand
CAAAAATGTTTACATAATCATGTCAACAAAAGTATACGAACTTTATTCGTTCAAAAATATTTTACATGTGTGGTTTTTTTAAAATCTCGTTATTTAAAGCAAGTTCATATTTTCACTCTTCATGCTTGCAGTATTGCTCCCCCTCGTTGTGCACCCACACATACAGATCACAGCGAAACTTTTCTGTAGTATCTAAGCTGTATGAATTATCAGCGATAAATGATAAATAACAGTATACATCTGATTAAGAGTAATGTAATGTTGTGATAGGTATAGGAGTAGCATAGCAGCTAAGTATATCCTGTTTCAATTTGAAACTCTTTCGACTGATGCGAGTTTGCGGGAACGGCAGAGTTTTAACACCCTACATATTGTTTCAAACGAGTTTTGGTCTCATGCCATCCCTTAGAATTGTTCGGAAACTATGAGATATTGTATTCACATGATAAAAGTTTCCGTCTCACGCTGAGAGTTACTCATACGCCGCCAATATTACGTGTGCAATGTCTTACCTCCAACAATTTGTCACCCGTTTTAACTTCCCACCCGGCTGACCTGTTTAATAAAAGTCACCTGACCATTTCTACATTGTACCCAATAAAGCTGCCCTTCGTTCGTTTCCTAGCGCCTTCAACGTTATATATGCTAAGGTCTCGCTGGAAAATTGCCGTATGACCTTATATTGATTAGAACTCTGACATTTGTAGAGATCTGTCAATCAGGTCATTCAGTGGCCACCGCGATCATCTAACTTCATCCCTTATCCGTTGTTGTATGATGTATGGGTGTAGAAGGCGAAATACCGGATGAATGGATGTATTGAAACGATGATTTCCGCTACTTATGGAATCAGGTGACCCCTTTTAACATTGGAGCTCCAAAACCTGCTATTGGGGACTGATTGACTCCCTTCTATTTTAGCCTGCCGTTACCATATTTTTAATGGGCCATGTCGTCATTCAAAGACATCCAATTTGGACATAAAGAGGCACTAAAAACCCCGTCCTGGAGACTACATTTCAGTTAAGTTCAACATTGTTGTTTTGTAGGTTCCACGGTTCACTTTTTTGACAGAAAAATTCGCTTTTTTGGTCGCGTCTGCAACTCCTGGGCAGAACTCTTAGCTCACGTGGCATAGATTTTAGAATTTTCTGACTCCAGCAGCAGTCATCAGAAGTCCGGAAGGAGGGTAGGGTGCTACGCACTCGAATTGAAGTTACTTTTCAAAACCCCTATTGTCACCTGCAACGATTCATGATCTCCTGATCTCATTATGTGAGGCCCGTCAATTGCACTTAACCCTGGTAGAATGAATATCAGTCAAGATGTTGCGCCAGTAGTTTTTGGAGATAATCATGATGCAAGGGATCAGCGCCATTGGATGGAATAGAATATTGACAGATGGTACAGAAGCACTGAAAATGTGCGCCAGTGCATATGCAGATTTTTTCTAACGGACAAAAACTATGGGTCCACGCACGTGGCACGGCATGAGATACTTTTGACACGGCAGACGTCACTTCAAACTAATACTTTCTATGGAGTTAGCCACATGTCTATAACATTGGCAATGAATTTGCTCATATCTGAATAGGAGATTGAGAAGAAAGGTAGGTGTACAAGTCGAATCGACTGGGGGCCTGTAGGGTATGTGACCCGTCCCTAGAATGTACCAAACCTAAAGCCCAACTAACGCCTTGTTTGGAAAATATTCGAATTCGAAATTTCACCAAAATCGATTCTGGGAAATTTAACATGGGATTTCCCAAAAGAATTTTAAGCTACCAAAGGGTCCCCCTTTGGTATTTTTCGAAAAAATCACTTTTTAAAAACTTGAAAAATGAGTTAAAATTGACTTTCACGATGTGGGGGCATCAATAGAGATGGAAATTCGAACTTTAGCTCCTAATTGTCATGAAAAAGTGAGGTTTTGTAAAAATTATTGAGGAAGGGGGAATGTCACGAAACAGTTTTCTGGAGAATTTAACATAGGATTTCCCATAAGGATTTTCAAGCGCCCAATGGTCAGTCCTTTGGTGCTTCTTAAAAATTTCAATTTTTGCAAACTTTTGCGAAATGGCTCAAAAATCAACTTTAACCATGTATTTTTATCGCCAGTGCTAAATAATTAAAGACTTTAAATTGGTCGAAATTTCAAAACATTCGGAATTTGCAATTTTCCCTTTCCATATCGAGTGGAGATTTTTAGTGCTTTTGCAAATTTCACTTTTATCAATCTCACGAAAAACTAAAAATAAGCGTGAATCCAGCAAACACTAAAAATGTTTTAAACCCCTTGGTCGGGATTTTTGACATTCTAGTACAAGCTCTCATAATGATTGCCAGTTTCGCTATGAAAATGTTCAAAATTATCATGGAATGCAATCACTGTACATTGTACGTTGCAAATTTGGTAGTTTTTTGTGTGATTAAGAAAAGTGAAATTTTCACAAGCATTGAAAATCTTTTGAAATATCCTTTGGTCGCTTAAAATTCTTATGGGAATTTCCATGCTAAATTTTCGATTAAAATTCGAATATTTTCGAAACAAGGCGTTAGTTGGGCGAAAGGCTTTAGGCTTGGTGCATTCTAGGGACGGGCCATATGCCCTATAAACCCCGAGTCGATTCGACGTGTACACCTACCTTCACCTCCTATTAAGCTTACATGGAGGATTATGAGCAGTCGCACCCATCGAAGCTCAAATGTGTTTGCCTATATTATTTCCTTGTTTTCACGAAATACTGATAGCTAGTACGAGTCGTACTGACGTGACCAGACTGCGTGGGCCTTGCGGCTGTACATCTCTTGTACCGTCTTGAAGTTTATTCTCTCGGGAAGCAATAGCAGATGCGTAGCCAATTTTTTCATGTTTTCATGCGAAAGAGGCGTCTGTAACACCGCCCACCCTTCCAGCAGCCGGGTGGATTCTCTCAAC
This sequence comes from Pseudobourletiella spinata, assembly GCA_009870155.1. Lineage (NCBI taxonomy): Eukaryota > Metazoa > Arthropoda > Collembola > Symphypleona > Bourletiellidae > Pseudobourletiella > Pseudobourletiella spinata. Next base: position 21,438 of record WJFA01001119.1, on the reverse strand, counting down.
GCAAACATCACATCTTAAAAGTACCTAGCAACAAACTTGAAAACAGTACACACAAATTGATGTGGTAGGCAGTTTGCCCAGTAAAATAATACTCCTGTTTTATGCAGTCAAGACCCAAGAGTGATGACGCCTTCGCTTAGGCATAAATGGGCTTAGTCATGAAAACTTTAAATGAGCAACTTTAAATGAGCCTTAACTTTTAGATTTTCTAGGCTATAGAAGAGGCCACGTGATTCTTCTACTACAGTTGAGCGAGCGACATTGAGCCATGGGGTAAATTTCCCACCACATGATCACATGCAAATACATCTGGCTGGTGAGACCCAGAGGCTCAACGTCAATTGACTCCACCGTAGTTTCACAACCTTCGGGTGCCTTACGAAGACGGATTTGGAAGCACAATTTAATGGCATTAATGTCCTGGACTAAGATGCTCCATTGCATTTCTTTTTTTCCGATTCCGTACACACCCAGTAGAGGTGGCACCCATTGCGTACAACAGGCGTTTAAGTCACATGTAGTCATGCCGTTGTTGGATCCTCGGTCAGTGCCCCTTCTCAGCCTCCGCTCCCCTATTGAAACTGTACGTTGCAACTTGGAATGCTGCAATTAATTATAATCTCAGAGGGAATTAGTGACTAATATTCATTCGGTTGAGTTCTCGAGAAATTTCAAAGCTCGATGGTTTAAGGTCATGAATCTGGGGTGCAACACCCTCCAAAGAAATTGGATGGTAAATAATCCTGGATAAATATTCTTAGCACTGTTTGTGAGAGTTCGAGTAATTTTTGTTTTAAGTTTGACCAGTTTGGAAAACTCAGTATGCTATGGTCGTAGCATTTGCCCTTGGAACAGCTGGAAATAGAGCGCATGTCTGGCGATTGTGAAAACTGTGGATTGAGTCGATATCGATGACGTCGCACTTACTCCTATTTGACTGATGGCAGTAGTAACTGTAGTGTACAAGCTATTCTTGTTATTCTAAGGCAGAGATGAATCTACGACAAGACTTTACGGTACTGTAGGCACGATTTTTGGAATGAAATTACCTACCATAATTCCGCAAAGAGTCAACATGGCGTACCAAGCAAGAGCTATAGATGCTTCGTGTTTTTTCAAAAGCTACAAAGTTTTAAAATAAAAAATGTTGATTTGAGTTTGGATATTACACAGGTAAATCCTGCATTTATTTGTAGGTACACAGAGTGTCATCGTAATGATCGTAAGTACGAAAGAAAAATAAGAAGTAATATGAACGGTATACTCTGCCCAGATCTAGTGCTAAGTAGAAGTAGTAGTAGTAGTAGCTATATAGTAATAGTAGTGGTAGTATAGTAGTTGTAGTTGTATTCAAGTATGAAACTTATGTACTGTTTTGTAATATGCATGTTTCGATATTTAACAATTATTATCATTACTGATATACATTTGTGTTACCTCTTATTTCCCCCTCTTCCCATAGCAGAATCTTCCCTTTCTTTGATCTCATTTGGTTTCCATTTAAATCCCTTACAACTTAAATCTGTACATTTGATCCGTACACAAACAATTTTGCAATTTTTTTCCACTCACAGTCGAATCTAAACTATAAATGGGCTAAATGGAGGGGGTTTCCATCGAACCGTGGATATTTACTTAGATGTTCGTGCAGGGGATGAAAAAACAAAGTCCTCCGAAAGGTTTGGCTATACCGTTGCGGGTCAAGAATTCTACAGGCTAGTCAAGTGGCTATCTATACCTTGGTTTCACGACATCTGTCACGTCGATTTTCATACAAGTTAATTCTCAGTTTCACATTACAAAATGACACCACTGATAGCACAAAGAGAATTACCGTCGTGACTTTTGCAGCCACGAGCCACGATGAATGGAAACAATAATTGCACAATAATACACGCTCGCATCTTTCGTTCTCAGTTCTAACTCTCAACGTCGAGCCTTCACGGCAGACGCAAAGTCGGAGTTCACCGACGAGGTTTCAACACCGCACTACCACCGTCCCTTAATGAAACCGGCAGTTCTCACTTATTTGAACTCAAGTGCGGGGCTAATAAGATGATGAAAGTAAATTAATGATAGATTTTACAGCGTGTCCGAATTTGGCGAGCACAAATAAAAGCGACTCTGGACTCTACTAAAACGATCGCTCACTCCTCGGAACAGAAGAGATGAGATCTACGCTCTACACAGGTGGTCCACCATTCAAATAACTACACTGACACTGTGTGCGATCACTTCTTGGTCTTTCTGACCTTGACAATCTTAACGTTATACAATGCTAGAGAGAGAGTTGCCGATTGCATTGAGTTTTGTACGGCTGCATCTTAAGATCATTCTTGATGGCAACTGGAATTACTTTCAACACATTCACAATGAATCAAACAAAAAAAAGAAACAAGGTATATGCATTTCAGTTTGCACAATTACATAGATTGAGGAATCTTGAAAGTTTGAATGCATATAATTATTGGCACATTTCATGATACTTAAGTTTATCAGAATACAGATTATTGAGTGTGCGCTCGAACGGTTACCCTCTGATAATGAAAGTACATACGAACGTGTAATGCTGTAGTCAGACGTCTGCTGTAATGCACAGTTTCTGGCGAAATCGTTGACAACAACGTAATAAGTTAGACCAAGTATTAAGCTAATTTGTAGTTTCCTAAAAATAATAAGAGTTTTAATATAAAATACGTTGGCATTCTTCATCGCCGTACTATAGCTACTCGCAATAATAAATATAAATAATAATTGATGGTATTTTTATACTACGTAATAGTATTAAAACTCTCTTTGATTGATACCATACTTTAAACAGAGTTCAGGTTACCTCACACAGTGTGAGGTTCACACATACTACTGCACGGCTCTTTCCTATATATTTAAAACAGTTCCGTTAGTAACAAAACACTATCAACTGGGGAAAGAAATAAAACGGGTTATAAGCTTTTCCAACAAAGACTAGGTTGTAATATTACACGAGAAATTTTAAAACGCTTTATATACGATTGCCAAAACGAAAGAAATTCAGCTTCAAAGTTTTCAAAGTTACGAAAATATTGAGAACTTGCGCTCGGAATCTCAACATGACTTGAGTGGTTTACTTTTTTTTCGGAGGAGAAAAGGATGTCACCATCTTGCGTTTTAGACTTCGTTTCAGAATCAAAAACTACATACACTTACACGATATCGGTGGAAACACTCGCGACGTGCGCTCAGGCTACGTCAATACCAGCTAGACCCACACACGATTTTGCCCCGCAACCCAGCCGCAAAAGATTCGGCAGATGACACAGAAGGCACTTGGTCCTAGTGACGCTTAAATATTCATCTTACATTTATCTTGATACAACATGGGAGTTTATTACACAAGATTAATCAAATCTGGTAATCGCAACGAATGTATATATATATATATATATATATGTATGCATACATACATATACATATATATATTTATATATAGTTTAATCCCAATGAATGTGGGGGTCCAAAATGTCTAATACTACATAGGGTTACATAGCAAAGTCTTTGAACTTACATAAGGAAAGGTGTTGGCAATTGACAAATTATTGGCACTAATTTTTAGGATCTAAACTCGAGCACGCGTGTTGCCTTTCCTTTAAAAAATTCGAGCATCTTGATTTGAGATTTCTCTAAAAACAGAAAATTGGGATTATAAAAGAGTAGGTTGCGAAAAATCTAGTAAATCAAGTGAATATGCAAACAGTTCTTTATGCATAACGAAAGGAAACCTTGCTAGCTAGCTACTAAACTCTAGTCTTTACGTCAAGTAGCAACATTAATTTTAAGTTTCAATTAATAAGTCACTCTTTCACAAGCTTGTATATGTGATGTTGAGCTCCATGGTCAGACGTTGACACCTCGAAGACATAAGCGATGCAGAGAAGAGTTTCTTGAGTTTCGCGATTGGTCACAACCTGAACCAACAACAACAACAAAATACATTACAGGCTGTCAAATGCACACCTGAATAAACTTGAAGGCTCTACTCAACAACACGTTACAAATGGGGCTTACTGTAATATACGAACCTGTAAAATTGTGAAGTTTTCCAGAACACTGTTCATCATGTATTTCTCCGGTAGGTGTTTAAGTTTGTGTATAAAATTGATCATATATTCACACATCGGTGATCGATGAATGCGATAAACAAAGCGGCCATTTTCAAACGTTGCATACTCAGTTTCAACTTTCTCCACGACTTGTTTCCCAAATGAACATACTTTGGTGGAACATGTGATTGTCATGTTCTCGTTGCTCTCGTACCTGATGCAAACAAAATTGAGCCTATTTTATATTCTGTCAAAAAAAACCATCCCCCAATGTCAACACGGAGCAACAAAACATACTGGCTTGTGACTCCGTAGAAAGCTCCGGTTTCATCCTGGATGTTGGAATTGAGATCAGCCCAGAATTTGACGAGGAAGAAAGCTATCTGCGGTCCTTTGTCGTACAGTTCTTTGAGGCCACCTTTCTTTTCTGGAAACTTGTCATATATCTGCCTAATATCCACTGACTGCAAAGTTGAATAAATAACAAGATATTATATACATTAATAATATTTCTCTCATAGAAGGCTAAAATTTTGCGACCAAATTCCAACTTATGAATCCACCGTACCTCTAGTGCTGGATCGGCGTACGACGCAGGGCCAATGTGGACAAATAAGTGCTTGTGATACTGCAAAAGATAACAAGAATATCCCCGCGTTAGTTTTCAAATTCCTCAAATTCATACCTTCCAAAATAAGACACCATTGATCACAATTAGTATTTCACACTTACTGTGTCTGCATCGCGCTGCTGTTCTAAAAATGCCGAGAACTCAACTAGGCAAAGTTTGTGTGTTGCAATGGTTCGCCCTTCCCACGCGGCGCCAGGGGGCACAGAAAGACCTACATCTAGGCCTGCACCATTCCCTGCAGGGTGCGCTTTTCCACCGGCTGCCCCGACATAGACCGACTGAGCAAAAGGCTTCACGCTGCAACCATATAGCAAACACAATGGAAAAATTAAGAAAATGGACCAGATTTAATGCTTTGCATGATCCCGAACGCATGGCACTTGTTCCACTTACTCTTGAGAACTTGGTTGTAAGCCTGCTTGCCAGAACTGTGGAAAGAAATAGAGAAATACAACAAATGTAGTCAAGTAAGGTCAACGTTTAAAATCCAGCTCATATAAATTCCCCAAGAGTTAGCAAACTCACGTTGGTGTATGGGACGGGAGTTCCAATGCCCAAAGTTGCGAGGCCGGCAGCAGTTTTCGTGTGCATTGCAGTGGCCGAGACGATTTGGGCACTGGACATGGATGACATTGTTTGCAAAGCCTTTTGCGTTTCTTTCCCGGGCTGGTCTTGATTTTGCTACAAAAACACCGAAAAAACACCATCATTTCAAATGTTTTCATCAATATTCCCATATTTCTCCAGCACAGCACAGGGGTAGGGGTACCCCTGGACGTGCCTCATCTCAAAAGTCAGAATAACTGTCCATAAGCTCCCTCAACATCATCCATCCCCCTGCAGCAAAAAACACGACCACCACCAGCAACAGCTAACAGCAGCAGCATCATACTTTGAGTCGTGCCAGGAGAGCTCTTTCTCTCCGCTGCTGCTGCACCTCTCCACATTCTCACAAAATTTCTAAATAGATGCTAAGAGCGTGTCAACAGGCAATAAACTTGGGACAATGGTTCCTCCATCCTGGGACATTTAACACTTATCAGCAGTTGACAACCGCAGCCCAGCCAGACAGTTCTCATGCCTCTATCTATATTACCCAGGAGTACGGTGCTGCTAGCACTTTACTCAAGTTTTTCCTCATAGAACCCGATAATTTGAGATTTATATGCACACATATGCAAGAAGAGGACTAGGACCGACACAGGGCAATACAGGAACAACAAATAGGGTTAAAATAAGCACACACAAGGGGGTCTAACAGAAAGAACAAGTTCAACACTTCTTGTTGTTGTTGTTCTTGTTGTTCTTCTTCTCCTCCTCCTCCTCCTTCACATTATTTCAAATCAATTCCCCGCCGTCGCAAAATTATTACTACTTCCAAAAACAACACCTTCAAACTTTTCATTTGGACAGCGCCAAGAGTAAATACAATAATTAGAATTAAATACCCTCCTACCCAGTGCAGTAGTGGTAGTGCAGCTCCGCCGACCATAACATTTGCATTTGCAAGTGTGGTCAATCAGAGTCATCCAAATTTTATCTCCAATCTCGGGGAGCGAGAGAGAGAGAGAGAGAGACTCGATAAGAAACTTGTCCTTGAATAAATTAGTACGTTCCCACAAGTTCGTCAGACTTGCATGGGCACAATCTCCAATGCACTTCAAGCCAGAGGGGCACCATGTGTAATATCTTCTTAACCCTGGCCCTGCCTGATGCACTTCATCCATCCATGCTCTCATATGCCCGCGAGTCCTCCTCGTACGTACTAGTAGCACTACTGCTCATACTTATACCACTATACCGCCAGCAAACACACACTATCTACATCTACCACAGTGCCTCCGCAGGACGGTTTCCCTGTACAGCGTCTGCTGTCGCGTGTAGAAATTAGTAGCACATATATAGCTCTCACAAGTCAGAGGAGCACGCTTTTGTCTCTCAAACTTACTTTTAATTTGGCTTGAATTTCCCGCATCTTCCTCCTGGCCAGCACCTGAATGTGGGAACTAACTTGTTTCCTGGTCCTCGTTTTTCCAGTACGTAACTTTATGTAGCGAGCTATCAGCTCATTCCGACCTGAAAATTATCAATTCATCATCATCATCATCATTTATATTTATATAAAGTTTATAAAATATAAATCTTTTGACCAAAAGAAATTGACTATTTGAAATTGGTCAGTTAATCTGAGCCCCAGCCCCCACCAACGGATTCCCCATCATAAAACGCACCCATATCCTCGGCCCCATCATCAACATCATCATCCAGCGCATCATGATCATTACTCCATCAATTCTAACACACGCAGATACACGCACACAGACACACATATTGGAGCGCGCACGGAAGCTTCCTCAGTTTAAACTCACCATCACCATCATCATCTTCACCATCCTCCACCCCTCTCATCACCATCCAGCATCATTACTATGCTCTGAGAAACGCTATCCAAATAAATCCAGTCAGCAAATAATACAGGCAGAGGCAGAGAAAGAGACAGGGAGAGAGAGAGAGAGGGGCTAGGCATCATTCTCACTCGGGATGGATCCCTTCGCTCAACCGTTTATTCCAGTCAGTGGGACTACTGTGCCAGTAGTAGTTGTAGTTCTGCACGATTTCAAGGGTACAAAACTTTTTCGTCCGCTGCACACACAAACGCTCACTCACAGACACACATACACAAACACACACACACACCCTACAGACACAGAGAAGCCCCACAAACAACTCATGTTGCTTTTTTATGGTGATAAGAGCCTCAGGGACGGCACCTGGGTACGATTAAAACCTAGTGGAAGTTGTAACTTGCTCGTAATGGCTTTCATGTCAATGGCGCCCTGATTACGCTCTGGCTGCAACACTACTACTACTACTACTTCGACGACGACGACGACTACGACTGCTACTACTACTTCTACTGCCACCAATACCGGGACTGCCACTACCATTCCCTCCACCTTCTCACATGAGGCGTAGGTAAGTACGTACGTATGACCGTACATACGTACGCACGGATGCACGCACTACCGCAAAAAACGCGTTTTCAATATATATATGTTTTCAGCTCAGAGTCCCGGCCGGCGGATGATGATGACCAACCTACACATTTCTCGCTCTTCCCCGTCATATCATTCGTCTCCAAAGACACTTTCCATCCATCTATCCCTGCACAAGCTCAACTCGCTCACCTCAACAGCACAAAAAGTGGGAACAAAATTATTAAATCAACAGCACACACACACACACACACACAAACACACACGGATTATTGCAATCCCTCCAGAAAGGCTCCTACAAATCCCCAAACTCTTCGCCCCTCCGGTATTACCTCTCACGCACTCACACTTACACACACACACACACACACACACACACACACACACACACATACATTCACATTCACAGCCCGCCAGCATCCCTTCCATCTATCCAGCCAGTCAGTCATCCAGTCAGTTGGTCAGAGTAGGCCACTCCTTTTAGCTCAAAAAAAGTAATTCACCCGGTTATTAAGGAGAGATGTAGGGGAAGTGTACAGAGCGTCAAGGTGAACCTGGTAAAAAATAACCTGACTCACGTCGTCCCGAGGCTGCATTATACAGCAATATCTCCAACCTACTCCTCCAACAGCCAACCAGGTCCATCCCCATCATGTCCCTCACTTTAAGTTAGAAAAACAGATATGTATATATACACACACAGACACATGCACGCATGTAACCACGTCAAAGAAGTGGGCTCAGAAAAGGTAAAAAGCGTCCTTCCTCCACACGCACACACATGCACACACACACACACAAAGGCATAAACAGCCAGTGCAGGCTGCACTGCAACGCGGATTACGCTTAACGGAGGAGCATAATAAAAGGAACAGCAGCGCGGAGGAGAACACGAGAGCCGTCCCTTCCCACAAAGAACATGTTCAAGCCCACCACTACAACTCCCTCCAGCATCACCACCTCCACCGTCGAAAAGGTGAGCAAAATAAAGACAAGAAGAAGAAGAATAAGAAGAAGAAGAGGGGGAGCGGAGAGAAATCTGGACTAATTAAGATATTTTTTTCCGCTTGCGCCCCCCCCCCCGCCACATCATCCCTTAGTCCACCCACACAAGATGGAATTAAGAGCCGGGGTACGGATAATAGTTAAAGCCTCATCCCAGCCCAGGAGCAACCTCTTTCTAATGCATCACTCATTCCGATCCGAACAACAGGATGGCGACAACAGGGAGCAACGGGAAAGAAGATGGGGGGAAATACTCCTTCCTACTCCAAGCCGCCACACAACAACTCTACTGGCTTCCGAATCCCAAACTTTCCCATCACGTACGTTTTAACGTATACCTTCCCTTCACCCCATCCGCATCATCACATACATGTAGTACACACACACACACACACACACACACAAAACTCAAGCGAACTTAGCGGGAAAGGAGGGAAATCCGCCCGGCTTATTCCTAACCTCCTCCTCCTCTCCTAGACCACGAAGAAAAATCTTATGTGAGATTCTTCAGGGAATGTAAGATGGAATGAGAGTGAGAGAGAAAGAGAGAAAGAGAGAGAGAGAGAGAGAGAGTGATAGAGAGATAGAAATCCAATTGCAGCGTCCAGTGTCTCTAACAGCCGTGTCCCACTATGAGAAGGACTCGGGCGAGAAACTGACAAAATGAGAGGAGAAATAAAAATCGTTCGCACAAATTGAGGTATAAATTTTCCTCTCAGCAAAACTAATCGTTCTGTGTTTCGTCGGGAACGATGTTAGTTCATGGTTGAAATTGCCTCATCATTTTCCCCCTGCGCCGCACACGCAAAACACACACACACACACACACTCACATACATGCATATATACATACAGACAGACAGACAGACACACACATACACACACAACGCACAAACACACACGCACATTCACCCTCCATAAGACTAAAAGTAAACCCAAGTGGACGGACAACTTCTGTTTTCCCGGGAACCATTCTCTCGTCAAGTCGTCGTCGTCTTCTCTATCGCCTTCACCAATAATGCCCCCAAACCCGCACGCACGCACACACACACACACACACACACACACATACTCAACTACACCCCTGCACACATACGCACAGCCACATAATATACATCCCTTTATAGCTTTCCTCCTTAACACCCATCCTCAATACCCCCTCTCCTGCCTTTCTCTATCTCTCCGCAGCGCCTCACCTCCAAACTCTAAACTCATCACGTACACATATCACTCCTTTCTAGAGTACGAGACAGACGACTATCTGCTTTCACCTCGTCGATCTGTCAGCCACGGGCGCTGAACACCCAAGACCGTCATGGCATGGTAAGAGAGCAAAAGAGAGAGAGAGAGAAAGAGGGAGAGCGCGAGGCGGAGAAGAAAAGTGTGAGAAAAGGAACCATACTGCTCCCACAACTAAACACTTTTACGTGTATGCATATACACAAGCATACGCACTGACGATAGAACGGGCCAAGTTGAACGCTTTATTGGATGTGAGGAATGCGAAAAAACAATGTCATTTTGAATCTCCACTTATCGCTTTCCTTCAATATTATTTGTCACTCTTATTTCTCTCTCTCTCTCACTCTCTCTCTCTCTTTCTCTATCTCAGGCCAGGCTTCTCCGTCCTCCTATATTCCTATCCAACCCAGTGGTTCATACATTCCACCCACACCGTTCCACTATAACGCATCTCCTATACTCCAGCAGCGGAAGCCGACGACGACGTACGACAACGACGAAGAAGAATCACAGCCATAATGGTTCCAATGTATAAGGAATATCTAGAGCACGGTATTTCTATCTATACGGATCAAATCCTTCCAAAAGACCATTTCCACACATCCATGCCCACCACGACAACAAAACGGGAAGGACAAGGAGAAAGTAGCAAAGCAAGGCAAGATTCTTTAGCGCCTCTCACAGTTTCACCAACCAGTGGATGCAGTGTTAGCAGCAGCAGCAGTAGTAGTAGTAGTAGTGAAAAATAAATTCTATTCATTTGTCACCCGAATTTCCCCTTCGTCGTCCCAATCCTGACTCACGAGATTCCCCTCAAATGTATTCAACTAAAGTACGAAATGCCGCTACTACTACTACTCACACCACCACTAACACCGTCGCCGTCCCGAGTCATTTCGTATGGAAAAGAATCTCTTAGCTTTCTGCCGCCTCAATGAAAAATTTTCACACCAGACACAAGCTCAAACACACAAACACACGCACACACACACACACACACACACACACGCACACACAAGTACACGCAGTAGGAGGCCTGAGACTCAAATGGAAATCAAACTGTCTCTCCCCTTTGGATCCGACACCACCACCACCAAACTCCACGATCACCAACCACGACCAACCCAATCACCGCTACAATCTCCACGAGCTTTAGGGCTCATCCATTTCTTTTCCCACCTTCTGCCGGCCTCGATCCCACTTCCAGCACTAGTAGCAAAAATCGTAGTAGCATTTACAAGAAACAGTATTGCTACGCGGTCTGGATCCCAGTTACGTATTTCCGGCTTAGCCGCATAATTTCCTGTGGCCCTGGCTCACATTTCAAATTCCCTATGGCTGCCCCCGCCGACGCCGACTTCCCATCTCATCCCATGCATGAAGTAGTGGCGGTGGTCGTCGTCACACCGGCGGTGAGCCCCAAGATTTTCCCGTTACAGCAGTGCTCTGGCTGGCCAGTAGTTTTTCCTCCTCAGCATTGCCTCATACAGCATAATGACTCATTCTGCTCTGTGTAGCGTGCCGTTGTAGCTAGTATGACCTCAGGGCATCCTGCCCCTGTATATTGTCCTACAGTAGTAGTGTCCCATAGTGCTGCCTCACGACTGGTCTGACTATAACCCACTTATGTAGCTGGCTCACGGACTGACTGTGAGAGTGGAACCAATCCAGATGGTGGTCGAGCCGACGTCTTCCGCATGGGATTTTATTCGAATTCCGGGAGAGGGACAGGGGTAGTAGTAGCTCCAACTTTTCATTATCCATCCAGTATATCCCGACTATGATCACATGAATTAGGGATCCACCCACAATACGTAACTCATCCTCATGACATATATGGACACCACTCACCTTCTCCAAATCAACTGCTACAGGGTGAATACACCGTTACACTACTACTACTACTACTACTACTGTATGCGTGCTTCTTCAAATAAGCCTCAATTTCCCGCCTCCTCCGTTATAAAGCCCATTCACTCCGCTGTCCCTGGCCATCCATCCCTCCTCTCCAACGTGAACCAATCCGTACTCACTGGATACCCTGCTCAACCCTGAGAATACAGACTAGCTTGGAGTAGTAGCTTCTCAATTCCTGTACAGTAGTCAGTCAGCCAGCCGGCCAGCCAGCCATTAGTGTGTATACATCGAATTTTGAAGGGCCCCGTACACCAAGAACATAATTTCTGCCCACGACGACCACAGGACAGTTAAATATGAACTTCCCCTCCTCATTTCCTCCAGTGCGTACTAAAACAGGGACCGTGTACATGATATGCATGTCTAGCGTACTCAGTTGGGGAGTGGCACAATAACAGAGACGGTCACCGGGGCTGGCGCTCGAGGATGAGCAAGTCAACAAAAGATGCACGCTCCTTCCTCGTCATCTCTATCCCCCCGTCTGTATCCACGTATCTTCCATCTCATCCTCCTGTACACATCCTCCTCGTCGCCAGACATCACTCAACCAACCTGCCCCATTTGTACACACAGACTCACAATAATACAATTACAATACTAATTATAGTTACTCAAGAAGATTCAAAAAACCGGCCCCGCCACCCTCGTCTCAATGTCAATGACACTACTAATGTTGTTCTCCGACCCGGCCGACATTCCCGCCGCCGCCGCCGTCAACATCAACATCTTAATAATAATAATAATAATAATAATCATCATCATCATCATCATTTTATTATTTGCTGCGGGTGGGTACTGCGGATACTTTTTCACACCTCACTCAGTCAGTCGCATCCTCATATTACGCTCATAGTAGTAATAATAGTATTAGTTGTCGTCATATTACTACGTCCGTTCCGCCCGCATGCATGCATGTACAAGGCATCATCATCATACATGCGGAGAAGCTTAAAACAATAATCTCTCACTCAACTCCGAAGAGCGAAGAGAGAGAATCATGAAATTTTAGCATTCCACACACATTCGCCATAAAGATCCCGTCCGCATTTCCCCCTTATCACCACTTTGACCAAAAATAATGAAAAAAGTCGTTAGTTAGATTAGGAGAGTGGCACAGTACACCATACACGGAGAGTCAGACATACACATACACACACACACACACACACACACAAACACATGAAAACCCCGTGTATGAGAGGATCTCCATGCGTGTACTTCGTTGTGTAGTGGTAGCGTAGCAGTCATCAGCAGCTCCGCAGCAGCACCACCTCAACCATTCGTATGGAAACATAAAGCTTCTCTTCCCAGTATTAGCTGTAGTCAGCAGTGCAGTGCAGTGCACTAAATAATAACCGCATATATATTCACCATGTTTTTCTTCATACAAGATTCCCTTCTCGCATGTCACACAAACACACACACACCATGTTTCCCTCAAGGAGAGAGACTACCTCATCGAGTAAAATCTTGGTCACTCAAGCTACGGTACTGTTGGCGGCGGCGGCGGCGGCTGCTGCTGGTGGTGGTGGTGATGATGTAACCAAACCGCGAGCTGTGCATCATCACGAACACGGAGGGATCTACTCCATACACGTAGGTACATATGCAAATGCATACATCCACCTTTTCCACGTATTAGTCAACTTTTACATGTACGAATGACAGAGTCAAAGTCATTCCTCGCTTCTTGACTTTTCTGTGTGTTCTTATGCGTGTGCATGTGTGTGTGTGTCTCTGTAGGTTTTTACAGGGAATGGCGGGCCCAATAAGCTCTGTTTTCCCTCCCAAAAATGTAACTTACATAAGGAGTGAGTGCCGTATAGTGTACCAACCACCACCACCACCACTTTACCGCGCCATTCGCCCCCTTCGCGATAAGCCCCGCTTTAGTTCCTCGTTTAAGTCCTCTACTAGGGTATTTTACGGCTTTTATACGATTTCTGAACCAACTCAAACGGAGGAAAAAACAGCAGTGAGATCTGACTGAAAATGTTCTCGTCGTCGTATAGCCGTCGTCTTCGTCGTCCCTGCCACCACCGCTGCCTCATTTCTGAAAAGGAATGAAAGCCGGGGAAAAAAACCACACTGCACCTCTCCGTTTGAACCCAATCAACTCATTAAATCACCTCCCATCATCACGCTTTTACGATTCCATTTAATTGAAGAATCACAAACATGAGAAGAAGAAGAAGAAGAAGAAGAAGAAGAAGAAGAAGAAGACTATGAAGAAAACATATGACAAAAATCAGGTTATAGCCGTACAACTAGTTCATTCTGCACCACAAACATCACCACTGAGCGCATATACAACAACCGGTGGTCGTAACTCATTCCCTCATCCCATACATTATGGCTGTAAATGCATGCACCTGGGTGCAACAACTGACTCTCTCACGTCAGTCCGTAGCAGTCCGTGGTGGTGGTGAGGACAAAAATCTCGGTTGCATGGCTCACTAACTGGCCGGTCCGTACATCTTCTACCCCAGCTATAGAATTACACCGAGCCAAACTCATCATCATCATCATCATCTTCATCAAGTTCATCTTTCATACCGGGGCCAAGTGCACCACCACCACACTACCGATGAGAGTGCAACTGTGTGGGAACACATTGGCCTTTTCCAACCTTATTGTATTATTATTACTATTCTTGATATTATTATTAACATTATTATTACTCTCTTATGCCATTCACAGACCTGTTTCCCATTTAATGAGGATAACATGAATGATGCTAGTTAAACTAGCTCACACACTGTATGGTGATAGTTTGTACGACTTACACCAGGCACATCGGCCCAACAACTAAGGGTCTCTCAAGGTGTGTGTGTGTGTGTGTGTGTGTGTGTATGCATGTGCAGCAATAGAAGCACGAGATTTAGATTCCCATCAGCCTAATCAAACACACACAGACACACACACACTACCTCCCACCAAAGAACTTCGCTTTCAAACCACAAGACGGTGTATAATAACAAACTCCTACTGCAACTACTGCTACTGCTACTGCTACTACTACTACGACTACTACTACTACTACTACTATTAACCACTCCTATCACTATTGCTACTCCTCCTGTCGGCACCGCCCAATACGATGAAACTTCCGACGAGCGACAAACGCGGTGTACAAAGCGCAGTTGGGATCTCGTTAGATCCACAACGTATTCCCCTTTAATGTCGCCCACACAATCACTCTCAGTCCGTCAGTCAGAGGAAGGAGAGAGAGAGAGAGAGCGCGCGGGAGGCATCTACGAAATCTATTACGGTTTCTTCTTCTTCCTCTTCCTCTTCTTATTCTTCTTCTTCTCTTTCTTCATCTCTCCTCACAACATCCATCCCCACAGCAGCCTAGAGGTGGATGGAGGAGCTTCCATCCACGGTCCATGAGTGTTACCACTACTATGCCTACTACTGTACAGATTCAACAGTCAACAAACATACAGTAGTCCTCGCCAGTATGCATAGTACACACAGTACATGATCCCGCAGTCACAGACCCGCCACCACTACCGCCGTCGCTTCCACCACCAACCATTTAGAACAGTTAAGAAATCTACTACTACTAAAAACAACTACTACAGGATCCCCTCCATCCATGCTGTGGACACTGATGCAACACAGTGTGTGGGACGGAGATGACTCTACACTCCCGCCGCCACCACCGCCGATGCCGCCACCACCACCACCACCGTAGAGGGAATTAGATGAATTAATAAAATCAGCCAAATGACTGCCTTCAGAGCTGGGCAAGTGCAGGAGGATCACGTTGTTTGCCTTGGTATCGCTGGTGGTAGCAGCGATGATGACGATGGTGATGACGAGGCCGGCGAGCCGGCCGGCACTGTGTACAGCTATATACAAGCGTACGTCCACACCTTCGCATCACAGTACCATACAACTCACAGCTCAGCACAGTACAATACAGTACAGCACAGGACAGCCCAGTACACACGAACGGAACAAATGATCTTCCGATATAGACGAGATAAAATAGTACGGAGCGTCTCTCCCTCTCATGAGATTCACAGAAGGGGGGAGGGGGTGCATTAAAACTCGTAAACTCGTCCTTTACGCCAACATACGTACACGCACACACACACACACGCACACACATCCACATGCACATTTTGCACAGGGCCATGATACAGGAACGGTACTTACTACCGCCACTGCTACTGCTACAACAAAACTCCCACCGTACCGTCGCCGTCCACCCTTCCTCTATAGGCTGCTCCTGCAATAGGGAGCTCTTTGAGTGAGGAACTGACTGCGGGAGCAGGCAGGCTGGCAGGCAGGAGCATAGTAAGTTATAGTAGGGACCAGCAGCACTAATACTACTACTACTACTAGTAGTAGTAGTAGTAGTAGCGTTGTGGGAACAGTACGCAACCCAAAACCCAAAAGCCTCGAGAGGAGCTAAGCGAGTGTAGAATTTATGAAGTCGATATTCATGGTAGCCCTGCTGCGGAGTACAAAAGACTCGTCGAACATGAATTGGACGCCTCAACTTAACTTCTCACCGCGTAAATACATACACATGGTCCCTCTCCTCTTCTCTCTCTCTCTCTCTTCAGTCAGTCAGCTGTGTGCTGTTGTCCTACGTGTGTGTGTGTGTGCGCCTATGTACGTATGTATGTGGAAGTCTGTATGCGTGTATGTGGCCCCATGTATGGGAGTGAGTGAGTGAGTGAGTGAGTGAGCGTGTGCATGTGCGTTTGTGTGCCTCTCAGCGAGCGAGGGAACCATAGGGTCGCTCACTGAGGGAGAGATAGAGGGAATCCGGTCGATCCCGGAGATCACCCGGGAGGAGAGAGAGAGCGAAAGAGAGAGAGAGAGGGAAGCCAGGGGAGCAGGAGGGGAATTCAGGACGATATCCCGACTAAACTATGCCAAGAATGTCCAATTAGTCCGTGTACTGAGCAGTACATACAGGGGCGTAAGGCGAGAGACTGAGCAAAGATGCATTTGCTCTATCCAGCCAGAGAGAGAGAGAGAGAGCAAAATGAGCCAAATAGATACGGATCTGTGAACGACGCGGAGATGAGATGAGTCTCCTACTCTCTCGTATCCTCTCCATTCATCCTATCAACTAAGTATACTTTTCCCCGCCTGCTTGGCCTCACTCACCGACTCTGCTCATATTGTTCCCTCGCCTTCTCTCTCTCTCTCTCTCTCCCCGCTTCTCCCTGTCTCATCCTCTCACTCGCTTTCCATTTGTGTTCAGAAGAGAGAGAGAGAGAGATTATTATTGAACTTGTCGACTCACTTGGAGTCATCACCATATTCCTTCAACCACCCGAAATATTCAACATATATATATACACACACACACATAGGCTCTCTCCTCTCTCCGCCACAATAACTCTTCCCCCACCAACTTCAAAACACGCATACCTTCTATCTAAATGACCGAGAGAGAGGGATAGAGAAAGACAGTGAGATGATCAACATGGAGTCATATGATTTACCGGATTCATGTCCTAATCAGATTAGCATTCAGTAGTTCCACACAAACACACACACACACAAACACACACACACACACATACACGTACACACAAACACATGCGCGCATGTCAAGGTCCCCATCCCACTTCGTATCATTCACGGGCGCGGGAATGACCCGCCCCCCCCTCCACACTCAATCCTCTTCTCACAATTGAAAACTTTATTGGTTTTTAGCTTCAGTGAAACTAACTGACTGACTGACTGACTGGGTGAGTGAGTGAGAGTGAAAACTCACAAGTTGCTAAATCCAGAGGAATTGATTTCAAGGGTGACATCACACTGATTATTTCATACGAGTAGCAATTGTAGTAGTAGCAGTGGTATATAATTATAATAATCATCATCATCATAATGATAGCAATAATAATAATAACCATACAATCCTATCCCTGTGACTCGGTCACTAACTTCCGCATCGTCTATAGCTATCATCAGATCTCCGCCCTGTAATTTCCCGCACTTCTTTGACTGAGTGAGTGAGCGAGTGAGTGAGTGAGTGAGCGTGTATGTGAGTGAGGAGGCCTGCTATATGCATGCATATGGGTAAGTGCGTCGGTCCGTGTATATACATCTATGCGAGCGTCCACCACACATGATACATAGATGGATAATATATGCCTGCATGTAACGTGTGCCTCCGTATGTCAGCATGGTCACAAGTCTGAACGATTATGCACATGAGCCCCGGAACAATTCCCTTCCCACCACGGACAAATTAAATCCTGGCCCACTCACTCAGTCAGTCATCACAGCAACAACAACAACAACACCTACTACTACTACTGCTGCTCCTGCTCCTGCTGCTGCTACTTCTACTGCACAAATTCGTTGTGGGATCGCGGGCATACATACGTGAAAAAGTAACTTCCCTTCCACACTGCTCTGTTCACGGGGTGATGTGCCTATGCTGTATGCACCTTCCCAAGTCCATTGGGGAAAGAGCGAGCGAGTGAGGCAGTGAGCGAGCGAGTGAGCAAGCGAGAGCGACAGAGTGGTATGATGCCACCTGCCACTGTACAGTCATCCACTACTGGAGCAAAACCCTAGGTGTTCCTCATTCCATTAAACAAACTTGAATCATTTTACTCTCAGAAGAACAAACAGCAGCAGCAGCAACAATAACAACAACAGCAACAGCAGAGCCTCGCCTCAAGCCACAGCTCATCTGTATGGACGGCATCTTCCAATCTATAACACCCTATGATTTCTCCCGATTTCACCCCAATCCCTCCAGCAGCAGTAGTAGTAGTTGAAGTAGTAGTAGTAGTAGTAATAGTATCATCCCCAACAGAAGAACATCAACGGTATAAGAATCTCCGTCTCCTCCTCAATCTTTCAACCATAGTTTATATGCATTCATATCCCATCCTATCCTCTCCTGTCGCTATAAATCCTGAATCCACTGAATGAAAAGCAGATGCAACAGGAGCGCGGGAGGGGGAGTCGTATAGGGAAAATAAGAAGAAGAAGAAGAAGAAGACGACGACGACGAAGCACAAGTGGAGGAAAAAACTTGGAAATTTATTCTCTCCACCACTGACTTGACACGGCTGGAGTCGTCCCTGGAGAACAGTTTTCACGAGTAAATACGCTTCCTTAGCGACACTCAAAGCTCTCCAAAAGTTCCTCCAACCTACAACACATTCCCATTGTTTCCCCCACAACGTTTTCCACTCTGGCCGTGTCGTGACAATGCCACACATTGGCCCGGCACAGAGCCATCCTCTATTTTTTCCAGGAAAAGGTGCTGTTGTTGTTGTTGTTGTCGTCGTCGTCGTTACTGCTCGTTTTGGTGCTGGTGGCGGATTGGGGGTGGGTGTGAGACAACGTCACACAAGACGCAGCAGAATTTTTCCCAATCCATTGTTCTTCTTGGTCAAAGTGGTGGAGGTGGAGGTGGTGGTGGTGGTGTAGTGATGGTGGGGGTTGAACCATGCTATGTTATTTTTATGGAAGAAACAATACAATGACGAGGATGATGACGGGTTAAGGCTCTCCTCCTGCTCCCAAGGAGCAGTAGCAGCAGCACCACCAGCACCACCAGCAAAGGAGACCATGCAAGCAGAGTCATCTCATACATCCATGCATACAAACAGTATTTGTATAACAGTATATATTATTTCCCTTCTTCTTCTTCTCCTTCCGTCCAATCGTCCCCTGCAGTTGTAGGGAAAATGACAACAACAACAACGGCAGCAGTAACAGCAACAGCAACAACAACAACAGGAACAACGACAACAGGTTCTCGCAGGAGCTAAGCACACATAAACAACCATAGTCCTATCCTCCCGACACCACAGTCTTCTTCGTTTTCAGCCTCAGCTTCGTCTTCTCTTCTTCAACGTCATCGGCTCCAGACGAGTTAGATTTACTCTTCCCCATCCTCGCAGCAAAGTGTATTATGATGCACTTGTGCACACCGTCAAACAACTGCACGCACGCACACTCACACCCACACTAATGCACACACATGCACACACACACACACACACACACACACACCAGCAAGGAAGAGCGGGCTCGAGGCAATTTGAAAAAACTATCCCTGCGCGTCCAGGTTCCCCCTTGATGATGGCCCGTCCTCACTAATCCCTTCCACACAGCCTTCACTTAAGTTAAGTCTCTCCCTGCCTCTCGTATTTCTACTACTACTACTACTACTACTACTACTACCACCACCACCACCACCATCACATCTTCGTTTCCCGCAAAAAATACTAAATAGTAATAATAATAATAAGAGTAAGACGTGGACGCGATATAGTGGAACAAAAAAAACTACACATTTTAAACCTGCAGTCCTAAAAATCCCGTATCTCCGTCCCTGAATGGACAAAGAGCGAGCCCCAAGTTCTGCTGAATCCACCTTCAATGGGTATAGGATACCCACCGCGGGTAGTTTTCCCGCGAACCGGACTACTACTCCGTCAAAAAGTTAAAAGTGAATCTGAGCGCAAGGTATAGGCTGATGGATGGAGGACGAAGTGGGTCGTAGTAGTATAGTGGCAGTAGCAGTGGTAGTAGTTCATATAGTTTGTACCCGCACAATTCCAATAACCGGCGCTTTGACAGGGTCGGGACAGGGGGGTTGGGGGGCAAAGCATGGGTAAACTTCACAGTAGTACAGAGTGTATATATCCTTTTCCCTTACCATACATCTTCCCTTCATCGGATAGGATAATTTTTCTCCGGCCGCAGGGTGGGTAGATTGCCAAGGCTTCCTGGAAACTCTGCTCAATGTCGGGACTCCAAACTCCTTCCGCATCCGACGACGACAAGTCCTTGTCATCCTATAGGCACGCAAACCAGCACACATATTACATACGTGTGAGAGAAAAGGCGGGATTGTATTTCACATGAAAATACACACACACACACGAACATCCACATGTACGCATGCATACACGCACCATGGCACTGCGCCGGCCACCCCTCATGGCACCATGAATACTTTTGACACTCCAGCGGTCAGGCCCACATGGAGGACAATGCCGAAAGAGAGGAATGAGACTTACGTCACTGACATCCAAGCTGCGGTCACTCCCCGCCCCGTTAGTATCCGGAGCGGGGGCAGAATTCGGAGTCCAAGGAGAAGACAGTTTGGCGTAGTTTAAAGCCTCGGGTCCAATCTCTACAATCCACATAAACAGAAAGAGTCCCCACTTCAACTTCACGTATTTCTGTATGTACATGTATCATAACATTATAAGCCATATAGGCCAGCACACACATATGCGCACACACACACACACACACACAGTGGAGCGAACCGACCAACTCCTATCTTTTTCCCTTCATATCCTCCTCAATATCACCACCATTATCATCAATATTACTATCATCATTATTATCATCATCATTCTCATCATCATCATCCTATCATAATTATATTCTTGAGCGTAATAACACTCTTTGGCTCACTTCCAGGCGTCGTCGTCGTCGTCGTCGTAGTCGTCGACGTCGTTGTCGCCGCCGCCACGCTATCCCCTCTAAGCATACAGACACATAAACGCAACGGCTCCGTCAGTGAGTCAGCCGAACATACACACATTCA
>WJFA01001118.1:0-24388 GCA_009870155.1 Pseudobourletiella spinata | reverse complement strand
GTGTAAGTGTGTGTGTGTGTGTGTGTGTGTGTGTGTGTGTGTGTGTGGTGAGGTGTGAGGAGAATGTTAAAAGAAGCGGGAAAAAAATACTCTGGAATTGGGATTACTTGAGAAGTTGGTGCTGTATAGCTTTTATTATAATTACTATGGCATGGGAAGCCTGAAAGAACGTCCAGGACGTGAAGAGTTGGAAAGTGTAAAAGAAAAAAAGACTTTCCCTTTTCCACTTCTTCTGATTCCACCAACTGCGCGTTCGCTCAGTCAGCGGAGCCTCAAGTGGGGCTTTTCAGGGTAAAGATTTGACTAGTTGTCCGTATAGTTTGGTTTGGTTTGTTGCCATTCCTTGTGGCGTTGAGTAGCTACAGACTTTGGAAGGATTTGGACGGTAGAAATCCTGTGCAGGGACATTAAGAATTTTTGTGTGGGTTCAGTCCTGGTGATGGGTCAGTTGTTCAGTAGTACACTATAAAGGGCCCCGCGTGGACTTTAAATGGGACGGGAGGAGATCCTTTATTGTACTCTCACATGATGACCATGGTGCGTAAAGGATGATCTTGGACGTCAGAGGATGATTTCTGTAACGGAATCACTGCTCTGGTTTTACTTGGGAAATTCTGGGCTGCGGAAATGCTCGCATTTATATTATGAATTATGAGGGACATCTTCTCTTGTTTGGGCAAAGTTGAAGGTGACGACTGACTCTGAGTTGAATGGATGGAACCGTGCCTGATTGACTGTGAGGAAGTGATTGTGACATTCAAGTTGGGAACTCCGCGCCGGGAAGATGATGGGATAGGAGATGAAGTGAAGGGTTAGATGTGATCAACTTTATGCATCCTGCTCTATCTGCCTCTGCCCGCTTCGGAAAGTGTGTGTGTGTGTGTGTGTGTGTGTGTGTGTGTGCGCGTGTGTGTATGCGTGTGTGAATAGGAAGATATGGAAAAGTACATGAAACTTCCACCGACCTCACATCCCGACTTATCCTCCTCCTCTGTTCCTCTTGTTGAAATGAGGGGTGACCAAAGAGGCGGGAAGTTTGGGAAGAGGTAAAGATCATGATGATGATGATGATGATGGTTGGTGATGCGGAGCTTAGGATTTTTTCCTTTGGTAGAACACGAAGAAGAAGAAGAAGATGATGATGATGATGAAGAAGTGTGGAGGAAAACAAAGTATGGAACGATGGTAATAGTGCATGTGAAGGGGAAAAAAACTTGCTGGGATAAACATTGAGGTTTGGAGGATGAGATGAGATGTGGGATATGATGTTGAAGAAGAAACTCTCTCTCTCTCTCTGTCTGTCTCACTATCTCATTCGTGATAACTTCCAGGCGGAGTTTAGAGGATGAAGTATTGGATGATGAAGGCAAAGATTCTAAAAGAGTGTGGAGTAATGTTTTTTAGGGATGCGGAGTATTCGGAGGAGTTCTGTGGTGGGGAAGTCCTTTAGCTTTATGTGTATGTGTGCGTGTGTGTGTGTGTGTGTGTGTGATAGTGTGTGAGTGTGTGTGTGTGTGCATTTACAAACACACACAGAAATTTCTGAGCGTTTTGTATTGTTTAAACACACACACACACACACACACACACACACACGCTAGCATCATAAAGTAAATGCATGTGTACACTTGTATTGGAAAGATCCCAGGATGATTTGCTGTTTTTCTTGGCAATTGGACCCGCTGCATTATTATCACATGTTGTTGAGCATTAACTCCCCCAACCCTTTCCCGCCGCCCAGAATCAACAAGATTCTCTACAGCTACCACACGCTACATAAATGCCTGTGGACTGTGGAGTGAGAGGAGCTTTATTATTATGTGGACGGGTTTTTTTGCCGGCCTCCGGAGCGGTGGTGAGCCTGTGTGGGTGCATGGCTTTATGTGTGTGTGTGTGTGTGTGTGTGTGTGTGCGTCTGTGTGGGTGTATGTCTGCGTGTGTTTTCATGTGTGTGTGTGTGTGTATGTGTGGGTGTCTGTCTGCGTGTGTTTCCGCGTGCGTGTGCGTATTTACATATTCTGCGTGTGTGCCCCTGTGAGTGCGTCAGCTCGTGCGGTCCCACCACAATGTCAACTTTTGTGCGTTCCTTCCCACACTGTACAGGCCGTACTTGCCTCCGTATTTTATTATTATTATTATTATTATTATTATATTTTCCACGTACATACTTTTTCAATGACTTTCCCAGGCATTTTACCCCTGACTGCTCTGTCGTCATGAGATTACAAACACATTCGATGGTTCTCCTGGTTGTCTGTCTCGTCGTCGTCTGCTGACTCTGCTGGTGCTTTACTGTGTGTGGATAAGTTGGTTCACACAGGGGCTCACGAACAGGGTCGTTTATGTAATCCTCGTATGCATTATTATTGTTTTTCTTGTTGTTTGCCCATGATGTATGATGAGCCGGGAAGCGGGATATAATGGAGACCCGTGACTCCATAACAGCCCGCATTTTTTTTTTTGAACTTCGGGACCCGTGGCTGCTATGCGGTTGTTGCTCCAGTTGCTCCAAGGCTATTCTGTATATACTTATGTACGCGACCCTCCTATTGGGCTGGCTGGCATTTGAATTGGTGGAGAAATGGATGCAGGGTGGTACTGCATGGTAAATAAAGTCGGTTCTATATGTGGGTTTTATTAGGGATTAATTTTTGACGAGGGACTTTATTTATGCTCCACGGCGGCGGCGGCGGGAACTTATGGTTTTTGCTATTACCGAGGAAATTATGACGACGGGTTGAGTATAGGATGATGATGATGGTGATGATGATGATGATGATTATGATGAAATAAAGGGGAATATCCTAGGCTCATCTTGTTCTGCTCTTCTTCTTCTTCTTCTTCTTTTCTTTTAAATGACGCTCATCCCCACTCGAATCTCCCGCTCATTATGTGACCCCAGGGAGGAGGAAGTTATGCGTGGGGAGGAAGAAGTGGGGGATTTGTTATTATGTGATGGGTTTTTTAAGGATGTGTGTGTGTGTCTGTGTGTGTTTGTGCTCGGATATTATTCCAGTGTAAATTTAAGGTGTGACTTGAGGATGAGCTGTTAAATATGTACGTGGGCTGTGATGATAATGTATGTGGAGATAATGTCAGGATGATGTAGCCCCTTTGTCTAACATGATCTCACCACTCTTCTCTTGTTTGTTTTTCTACAGGACGTGGAAGTGGCGGAGAAGAAGCGGAGTGGCGGAGGAGCCGTTCTGTTATTACAGGAACAGGTTGGTCGTGTCGTCGTCCCTACCGGGACGACGACGACGAATAACATCCTTGGAGGGAAGAGAAGTGCTCCGACTACAGCTTCCGGTCGTGAGCCATCATCTCAGTTTGCACCGAATCTTCCAGTAGTACCCGGCGGAGGTGGACCGCTACCACCACCACCACCACCACCAGCTGGTCGTCTTCCACCCTCACCATCATCTTCATCACCACCAACACCAACACCACCCGCTCCGCCGGTATCACCACCACCACCATCATCAGCAACAACAACAAAACTGCCGGCATCAGGACCAAACTCATCCAACCCGTCAACGGGACGAATACCCACCTCGCCCGACTCAACCTTCGCCAAGACTCCAAATAATATTATTATGGCCGTTCCCAGAGGCGGTGCTGCGGATACAGCAACGGCGTCCACAACGACAACAACAACGACGACGGGACAAGAAAAACATGGGACGGGCCCACCTGGAGGCAGCGGAGCCATGAGTAATTTTACTTGGACCAACGGGAGCAACAGCAGCACCAGCACCAGCAGTAACGGCGGGAAAGTGGTCATGAGTCCATTGAAGGAACGGCTGGCGGCCATTGAGGAGATCGCGACCAACTTGCAGAACTGGCAGTTGGCCGAGAAGAATGAGTATGAGCGGTGCGTGTCGGACTTGGCCACTCAAGTATCCCGGGCCGTCGCCCTCCAGCAACTCATGAAGTCTGAAGTTGAGAAATTGCAGCAGCGGGTCGTGGACTTGGAGAATCATAACAAAGCCATGGCAACCATGATAATTCCCACACTGGTGAGTTGACAAGGCTCTATTCTGTGTAGTATTATCCCAGACAGATCTACAGAGCTGTCGCATGGTTTGGTCGAGGAAGACGCATAGGTTGGCTGACGTTGTGGATGACAGTATTTTTTTGTCCAAGTGGAAGTGGACAGGAGTGGCTGCGGGTTTATGGCGGGAGGTACAAAAAAAATAAGGTTACCTTGGTTGTGCCATGATTATCATTATTATTAGCATGTAACTTCTGGAGGGATGTGAAGGGTTGGAAGTGCAACAACTTTTGTTAGACGTTGTATCATCAGTTTTTAACATGAAAATCCATCCGAAATTCACCGGTGGGTGTACAGAAAGGGCTGGTAGTCATATATGTAGTGTTGTTCGGTGTGGTGAAGCCGTTTTGGTCGTGGTGGTGGTGGTGGTAGCGACAGGAGTAAGTTTTGAAGTCTTTGGACATGATCTGCCGTCCGCATCTCCGTGCGTTTGTCTGTGTGTGTGTGTGCCTTTACAAGAGTATGTTCGTCAGATCTGAAACCGCCCGCGCTACCTTATGGCAGTTGTTGGATGGCGCCCAGTTGACAGGAAGAGTTGATTTGTATAGAGTCCACTCTCCTTCTGCCACCACCACTTTATCTCTTTCTTCCCCAACATTTCCTCTTATTATGACCCCCCAATGCGTACTCTGTCCGTCTCAGTCCGCCCCTTAGCTCTTCCAGGTACGTACAGCCATGCAGTGGTGAGAGCAGCTCCCGTCAAGATGTTCTTTTTTTTGTTGCTATTGTGCGGTGCACATCTTTTAGCCCTGGAGCCGCTCGCTCAATTCCGTTGTAAATCACAGCGTGTGTGTTCGTGTGTGTGTGTGTGTGTGTGTGTGAAGTTCTGTAAGAGATTTGTGTATGCTGACACTTTGCGGGCTGGCGGGGGTGACACGTCGGACGCTCACTTGTAGGACAAGGCAGTGGAATATGTACATGTTGAATGTTCTATGCGGGGAAGTATGGATGTATGCATGTATTCAATGCATTTGTGCATTTGTGCACATGTCTCCCACATTTTCCACCGGCTTTTGACATTGGGAAAAACTTTCCCGGTCAACTCCCATTATTCCCTCCGGATCTTTTCACGCGGATTTCAAAGGGAGAGTTGGTGAAGGGACAACTTTTTAACGGACGTTCTGCTATCTTGTTTGTGAGTGTGTGTGTGAGTGCCTGCTTGCGTGTGTTCGCACATACTTATATTTGTGTGTGTGTGTGTACGTTTGCGTGTGTGTGTGTGTACGTTCGTGTGTGTGGGTGTGTACGTTCGTGTGTGTGTGTGTACGTTCGTGTGTGTGTGTGTGTGTGTGTGTACGTTCGTGTGTGTGTGTGTGTGTATGTGTGTGGCAAGTGGGAAGTGAAAGGGTCGTGTAGGAAGGGTCTTTAGCTCCCGCCACTACGTCAACTTGCGGGACAAAGCCGCTCGTTCAGAGTACAGAAATTATTTGGGTGGTTATATAAGCGTGAAAGAATTTGGCGACTTATCGTCAAATTTCTACGTATGTATACCCATACATTTTTGAGGATGTTGGGCTGACGGACGGACGGACGGCGGACGGAGTTGAGGGAGTAAATAAGACATGTTTTCATTCGTAGCTCGCAGCTCTTCGTCGTCTGGAGAGAGCATGAAAGGGAGACTCATGAAATGGGCCGGACGTGTGGCCATTAAAAGCACACACACACACACACGTACACACACACAAGTTTTTTCTATCGCTCATTCAGAGCTATAGCACAGAGGCTGGATGAAAAAAAAATTGTGAGGGAAAAAACGACGTCGGCGGCGGCGGCGGCACACTCCGTAATTATTTTCGAACATAAACCCCGCTCTCTGTTTCTTACGTCCCTCATCATATGTCTCCCGTGTGTGTGTGTATGTGTGTGTGTGTGTATGTGTGTGTGTGTGTGTGTGTGCGCGCGTGTGTGTGACGACGTTGTGCCCTACACTGTGCACAATTGAATGACATGTGGGGTCTTATTGGATTTTTTTTTCTACAGATGAAGCTCCACGATACCGTGGGGAGTGAGAATCCGAGTCAGTCCAAGGGGACCCAATCCGAAGGTAATGGTAGTGTGGGTGGGGGTAGCAGCAGGAGCAGTAGTAGCACTGCCGCGGCCAAGTTAGCCGAGGAGAAGACGGAGAGGAAAAGTCCAAAGCATCGGAAGATTGATTGTCGAATCCCTCGAATGAACAGTCGGCAGAGTCGAGCCACATGTAGCAGCAGCAGTAGCAATGGATCCAGTCCCAATCAAAATCCCTGTAATCAGCCACGCTATGACTCTTCAAAGCAAGATCAAGCTCAGCAGCAGCAACTGGAAGAACAGGAGCAACAACAACAACAGCAGCACCAGCTACAGCAGCAGATGGACGAAATAACTAATGAGAGCAAATCTGATTGTCAAGAAGCTAGTCCGGGCAGTTTGTCGCCTTCAAGCAAATCTGAACCTCATTCCAGTGGCAAGGGCTCGAGTGCTAAGAGCTCGTCCTTCTCTGGAATCCCTCGAATGTCCTCCCCTCGACCGCCTATCCAACGGAATGGTTCCCGAGAACGACAACAACACCATCCACAACAACAACAACAACAACAACAACAACAACATCCACAACAACAGCAACAGCAAGGGAAGGGTCGGAATTCCCCGAGGAATCCACAGGATTTACATGGACCATACGCCTCACCCCCCACCTCAGTCCCCTGTACGAATAATAGCAATAATATTAATGGCAGCACCAGTTGTAATAATAGTAGTAGCAGCAGTAGTAGTAGTAATTGTACTAGTAATAGCAGTAGGCTCCCCGTTCGGAAAAATCTTCCAATATCCGCCAGTGGCAGTGGGAGCAGCAGCACCACCACCACTAATAACTACGGGATCATCAAGACGTCAAATAATTCATCCGCCGCCGCCGCCGCCGATGGGAAAAGTTCTCCGCTCAAGAGCAGCAGCAGCAGTAGTACGATGACGTCAGCTCATAATCAGTTCAAGTATATGTCAAGTCAAGGGAGTAAGGTCACAGGGAGCAGTGGGAAGAGCCCGTCGCCGTCCGTCTCAGCCCGGAGCTCCGCCAGCCCCACTACCATCATGACGTCCACAACAAACTCTTCATCATCTTATTCGGACTCTTCGGTCGCTCCCAAGACGAAAATTCCGTCGTCGTCGCAGACGACGACGACGACCACCACCACCGTCGGGACAAAGGATGAAGGCTACTCAACCATGTCGAGTGAAGCATTGGCGGAGCAGGAGCGGAATGAGGGGCGAGGGGCGATGGTGGTCGTCGGTGTGGACGATCCCAGCCGGCGGAAGATGATGACGACGGCGGGGATGACGGCAATGCATAAATCAAATACGTTCAACACTTTCCGTGAAATGGCCAAGGCTGGGCTGAACAATACAACTACTGTGGATAACAATAATTATTGGTTGGGGAGCGGCGGCAGTGGCGGTGGCGGGGTTGGAACGGCGGCGAGAGGCCAATTAATCATGAGGGAACCCAGGAACTTCACGAGTCTGCCCACAGCCAAGGCTGCCATTGTCATCAATCGGACCGCAAATTCTGGAGCAACTGCTGGCCCTGGCCACCACCTCGCCAGTAGCAGGCAGAAAGTAGTGCCTGTGGGGACGACGACGGCAACAACGACGACGACGGTGAGGATCATCCGAGGGATCCCGTACGAATTGGACGAAGGTGGCGAAACGGAGGAGCCCTCCTCCTCCACGATCCTGTGGGAAGATTCCGACGATTCCGACATCCTCTTCCTCCCGCTGGAAATGAGCTCCGGCTCCAGCTCTCGCTCCGGGCTCATCCCGCCGCCGGACTCCTCCGGCCTCCTCCGCGGGGGTGGCATCAGAGGGAAGTGGAATGAGGTGGTGGTGGTGGGGAGCGCTGGGTCTCACAAGGGCGCCGCCGCCGCCCCCAACCCGGCCCCACCCGCACTCTCAAACGGGGCTGCCGAGGATGGGGCACTCATTGAGAAATGGATGAGGCTGGAGGATGTCCGCAATGAGGTTCAATGGGATGATGAATGGGCTTGGGACTGGGATGGCGTCCAGCAGGCCCCATTAAAATCTCTCCGCTCCATCCGTGAGGCTGGAGCGGGTGATGATGTTGATGATGATGATGAGGATGATGCTGATGAAGATGATGATGACGACGATGAATTTTGGTTCCCAACTGGGAACAACAGCACTCCAACAACGGCCAACTCCCTGCAACAACAACAACAACAACCTCATCAATTATTATTATTCAAAGAAGATGTTGTTGTTCCTCATGATGATGGTGATCATGATGAAGGACAAGAAGATTCATTGGGCTCCGCACTGAACAGTCAAGAGGATGAGGAGGATGTTGTCCTGCTGGGGACAAAATCCTCAGCACCCGCCCAAATCGACTCCAGCACCTGGACCAAGACGAAATGTGGCAAGATCAAGAAGAGCAAGTTGTTGGTGCCGCAGGGCGGGAAAGACTCGGAAGGTTTGATGATGACGACGACGACGACGAACGGAAGTTCCACGTCAGCTGAATCCAAGCCGGGAAATTCCCTGGAGAAGAATCCGGGTGTGCTGGGAAACACTTGGAATAAGAGGACAAAGAAAAAAAATCCCAGTCAATTCCAAGTTGACGCACCCTCCGCTGGGGCTGCGGGGATGATGATGATGATGACGACGACGACGACAGCCGGAGCGCCGGCAAGTAAAGCCGGGAATGAGTTGAGAAGGACGGAGCCGCCCGGACTATTAATTAATGAGGAGCGGCATCCTCAGTCAGGCAGAGAAAACAATGAGATTGTCGGGGATGTCGGCAGCGGCGGCGGAGGGATTGGATTGGAGGGTGGGACTCCACCTGTAATTGAATTCACTCCGGAATACTATCACCTTGTCAATTACGGGAGCAACCTGTCATTCTCTGACAACGAATCCAATTCCAACTCCTCCCCGTACTACGATGGGCCGGTGCTGGCGGTGCCGGAAGAGTCCCGGCCAAATCCCAACCCGCGCTCCCACAGCCACAGTCACAACAACAACAACAACAACCACCACCACCACCACCGCAGCAACAACATCTCTCGCAAATCCAAATCCTTCCGCATGGACGACAAAGTGAGTCAGACGGATTTCGGGAGCTCTCAGGAAAACATGTCCGCCTCCTCCTCCGAATTATTCAGCGAGTGTCGAAACTGTTTGGAAATGATTAAAAAGTTGGTGGCGGAGGATACGGTGAGCTCGGCTCAGGCCTTGGAAACAACAGCAACAACAACAACAACAACAACTCTCGACCGACTCCCGCTCCAACTGCGGGAGGAGGAGAAAACGGATGCGGGCTGCCCCACTACCTGGATTTCCGTCCCCAAAGGTCTCCCAACCACGGAGGTAATCAGAGACGTTGTTGTAAATACTCCACACACACACAAAAAAAAACAAAATCCACCACTACTATTCCTTGGGCTCCTCGGGGGAAATCCCGAAATTCTCCAGTCACCTCCACCAGCCGGAATCGCCACAGTTCCGTTCATGTATCCCTCCACCGTACATCCCAAACTTTTTCCCCTCCTTACAGCAGATTTGATCCCCCGTTTTGCCCACGCTTAACCGAGCACATTATACCGTCTTTCTCACATACGACCCTTCCACAATGCAATTGATGATACGGTGGTGGTGGAGATGGATGGCAAGTTGGATGTGAATCCTGTACTGTACTGTAGTAACTGTAGTCTCTGTGCAAGAGTCTATACGAAACTACCGCTTTGTTTCTCCCTCACGTATATTTATATCCATCCCGCGAATCCCGCCTCTCACAGTCAGTGACTCTCGCACCTAATAGCCCATCGGAATGGCCGTGCGGTGATCCTATAACTTTAATTTCCCATCCCATTGAGGATCCCTCACGTAGAGTTGTTTGTCGTAGTAGTAGTAGTAGTAGTAGTAGTAGTATGGATTCCGCTAAGGTGTGTACATATGCATTTATATATGTACTAGCCTGAGCTGGGATAAGATTTTGATTCTGTGAGACTCCTCAAGCCTATCGTGTCTCTTCTATTTACTATAGGTGGACCGAATTCTGGAAATCCTGTCAAGTTCCGAGTCCGAAGACGTTCTATCACCAGCCAAGTGAAGGAAATGAGGGAGTTGCTCACACTTGCGGCACACGCAAATCCACTCGTTCGTACTACATGCTGTGAGACGGAGGTGATTCCGAGGAGCAGCCCGAACCCCATTTTCCCATCCCCCTCCCAACTCCCGTCTCATTAACGGGGAGCGGGCAAGTAGCGTGAAGAAGATAAGGGTTAGATGTGAGATGAAATGGAATGGAGGTTATGGGTCATTTGATAAAGACTTATTGTGTGTGTGTGTGTGTACGTATGCTCCCGCAACGGATTTTTCCCGGGTACATTCACAATACAAACGTGTATACGTATGCCTTGAACAGACTGTACTGCTGGAGAAGATGCTTTACTATGCTACTGAGAGAGTGTGGCGGTAGTTGCTGTGGATGATACAGCCAACAGACTGACTGACGAGGGATGAAGAAGCCGCTGGGCTGGAGCCTTTTCCCATCATGGCATTTTGCACATTTTACTGTGTTGGTGACGACGGTGACGGTTTGGATGCTGAGAAATGGGAGAGAAGGAAGAGGATGAAGAAGAAAAGGTGTGACTGACTATGGTGGATATATTTGGAGGAAGAGAAGCAAGATCAAGTTGTTAATTAACCATCATTTCCGAACATGCATGTATAGACTCTTTATATGTAAATGTAGGGAACCTGGTCGAGGATGTGAATTTATAAGAGTGGAATAATTAAGTGAGAAATCCCGTGTTCATATTAGTACTGCAACTGCTACCGCTACGACTACTAGTACGACGACTGCTATTACTGCTACTGGAAAACTTTGCAATAATTGTGTGCTCATTCTTGTAACAGTGAAAATGTATAGGATGGATTGAGAATATGATTATTTGTGAGGGATGTACTACAGGGTGAGCCCGTGTATTTCAGAGGCACTCCTATGTGGAGTGAATTTATGCAGTGTAATAATACATTTATACATGTATATGTAGTTTGCCTTTTTGTATATGAGTGAAACCGTGAGCTGGAAGAATTGTACTAAAAAATATCCTGTTTAACTCTGGAAGAACTGGACTAAAAAATTTCTTGTATAACTCTGGAAGAACTGTACTAAAAATGTATTGTATGACTCTGGAAGAACTGGACTAGAAAATATCCTGTATATTTCTGGAAAAACTGTACTAAAAAATATCTCGAATAACTCTGGAAGAACTGTACTAAAAAATATCTCGTATAACTCTGGAAGAACCGTACTGAAAGTTATCCTCATGTAATATACATTTAATAAATGTCCAAAAACTGGATACTAATGATAATTAACTCAGGGCCAAAAAATTCAAGAGGCTAGGAAAATATATACGTATATATAATATAATAATAATTATTGTTGTTAATATTCTCAGTAATTAGCTAACTAACTACACTGCTGTGGTCGTCAACCAACTATGGTTCTGGAATCTCCCATCATGATTTTTTTGCGTGTAGTACACAATGTTCATTATTTGCAGTTGTTGACGATGAGGTTACTTGTGTGGGAGCCCTTGAAACATACTACGCACTAGAACATGAGTAATATATAATGATAATAATATTATCTATTCCGATCCGCCCGCGACTTATTGTACGATGCTGTATGATTCGTGGAGATAGTATATTTACATATGTAATAAACACGTTCATGTATCCCGTGTCTTTGCAGTAATGTGGTCATTGTTGTTGTTGTCGTAATGCAAGTTGATTTCTGGGTTGCCTAGACCAGTCTGGTTATGAGTTATTATTATTATTATTATTGCTATTGTGAGGAGGATGAGTTAAGTTAGGCACGACGAGATTTTTGTAAGGATGTTTCATATAGAGAGTTTTACTACTGTGAGTGTTAAGTTGTAAACTCGGCTCGTGCACGTCATGAAATGTCTCACGAGATGACTGTGTAATTATCATAGCGCTATCTAATATACATTGTATATTGATATTTATGTCTTCCCATTTGCAATTTTGTAGGTAGCGGAAAGGTGAGCGCAATGTATGGAGCGTCTAAAAGTGTGTACGGTACGGAAGGATTTAGTGGATGGGCAGCAGATATATTTACGTGTATATGATCGGATCGCTCGCTCCGTGTAGGAGTGCTAGTGGGTAAAAATCCTAAAATTTTGGCGCATTAATTTATTTATTTTCACCGCAGTTAACCATCTATGGTGGTTGACAAAGGGTGTGATTTTTAGTCCTATCAATTCTTTATATAAATTTATGTAGAGATATGATGCCGCCACGGAAGTTTGATCTTTTGGCTAGGAGTTGTGAAACATGGATGCGTTTAATTAGGAAGAATTAGGGAGTTTATATAGTGTTATGTTACATACGATATGATGTGGTGAAATCAGTGCTATTATGATGGATTCGTTCGCCCCAACAGGTTTTTCTAGAACTGGAAACACTTGTGTTAATAGTTAGCATTTTGGAATATTATAATGGTGGCATATGTGGATGTCTCTGTGTGTGTCTGTGTCTCGTGCGATCCCGAGCACACCAAGTAATGAACATGGAAACGGAAGAGATTGGGAAATAATTAATGTGAATATTAGCCGACCCTGACTGTACATCTTGATGTGTAGAAGAAATGAAAAAGGAATATATATATATGTAGGAATATATATATATGTATGTATAGGAACTGACGACACTTCTCGGGTGGTTTACAGTATTTTTGTAGTCTCGTCATCATTGCGTATATGCAGATAACTCCAAAAAGTGTGTACTCGCAAAACAAAATAAATTGACTATTCTAACAAGATGTGATTGGCGGGTGAAATGGAGCGTGTATCCTTTATTCCGGAATAATGGACTTATTTACAGGGTGACATTTCCGCGATCACTTCAGGACGGTGGGTTGGAAAAAATATGCCAGAGCACCAGCTCCTTGGTTTTCTCATAGTTAAAATATTGAGGGAAACTACTGAGAGGTATCTCTCGCATGGACAACTGGGTTGACAGGCCTCCGGTGTCGGGCAAAATCAGTGAGGTTGTTCCTGCCGAGGCCGACTTTGACGGGGACAAATTGAGGACGGTATCAAGCTGTTCCAGGAAATGGGCATACATGGGCGCCACAGTATCGAGGTCATCAACGGTGAAGACGTATCTAAAAGAGCCAAATTAAGCTGTATACCCATGGTTGAATGACAGGGGAAATTTTTCGGTAGAAATAAACTAGTTATCACGTGCCCTTCTATATCTATAGTGCTCCGTTACCTTTTCTCCATGGTGATAAACAGGTCTTTAGGTCGACTCCGTTTGGACGCCAGGATTTTCTTAAGGGTCCGAACGAACGCTTCCGTGATCCTCTCGTGGTAGACCACTGAAATATGGATATATTTTCATCAGTATTACAACTAATAAACTATCCCGAATCCTGTACTAAACATGAAACGATTTAGTGCAACGCAACTCGAGCAAATATGAGTTGATCCTTGTCACGAGCCTTCTTACCATCAGCAGCTAGGATTACATCCGCTGAACCCATTAACTCCTCCAGTTGTGAAGACCAGGCCAAATTCGTAAAGTCCAATGGTTCCACATGGAAGGCAGAGCGGATGAATTTTTTGTTGTGCTCCTTGTTTACTCGAATCAAATCCAGAATTCCGTACTCATCCAGATCTGAAATTTATTTTAAAAAATAATCAAAACATCTTGTAAATGAGGAAAAACTATACTACTAGATTAATGATGCAATTATGATAGCATTAGATGCAGCTCGCAGCTACGAAAACCAAACACACCAATAACCAGTACTTCCACAAGTCCACACTTCCACAATTCTGTCATCAGGGTGCACACGAATTGAGAGAGTATTGTAAAGATAATTTGGTACCGGTAGCAATTACTTGACTTGCGTACATGGCTGCAACTATACTTGAAATCCCAGTCCCGGCTCCGAGTTCCAATACCGTTTTCCCACTGAAATACTTGTCCGAATTCGCAATTATGAAGTCGCCCAAAACGAAGGCCCCCCGCCAAATCTGAAGTCCAACAGCGTCCAGCGTCGTGGAGTTCTGATATTCTGAAATACGGAGTCATCTTAATCATACTTAAGTTTTATTTTGATACTATAAGAATTCGTATATGGAATTTGAAAAACGAGAGTCACTGCGGAAATTGACACACACTAAGCATACCGATAAACATTGCGATTTCCACCAAATTCTTCGAGTCATTCTTCCTCCGCGAAATGATGGGATCCCCATCCTCGTCAGTATCAATGGGTTGTTTTTTTGAGGACGTTGAATGCTCAACTCCGACCACATCCTTTGGCACATCTACCAGAAGTCTCGCTACCTTATCTTTTCAAAAACAGTTGAATTATTATCTTCTTTCTTGATATTTTTTACTACTAATAGCAAATGTATAATTATATTTTTTAATTAAGAGAAAAAATTATTCTTCCTCAAACTTACTGGAAGGATGCAAGAGTGGAGGAACATCGGAAGCCGGAACGAAAAATGTGTTCACTTCTGACACAACTTCCATTGCCTTCTGTGTAATGTCCACCACGCATTCTGAATTGCCAGACATATCGTAAAAATGTCCAATTCCCGAAAAGCTTAGAATTGTAGGAATAAATAAATTTAAGAATTCTAGCGGACTCAAAGATGAAGGTGAAAGATTGAGTGAACGAAAAGGGCAACGGTATCAGAACGGACAAATGAAAATAAGGGAACCATCAAAAAAAGCGCCAAAATCAAAGTACATCTTCCGCGACCAATGGGTTTCGGTTGGTAAGATGGTTTGGTTTTGGCGCGTTTCCCCACAGTTACCCCATATTCATTTTCCACCCTGATTCCCATTGTCGGAAGCCCAAGAATGTCGAGGCAACTAATTTTTTTAAAATTTGTTACAGAAGTTGCGCTCGTCAGCAAGGGTTTTTGCCTCATGTAAATCATTTACTCACTGATACAATTTAAACGGTTCACAACAACCGACCGTAGGTTTTTGAGGAAAAAATATTTTATTACAGCAATAATAATTGTTCTTTAAATTTCAAGACGAAATCATTTCGCCTTCCGATAGCATTAAAATTTGTGAGTAATTGGAAAAAATAAAATAAAACAGTCATCATTTGTGCTTTCTTTTCACGGCTAAAACTTCTTCCTTTTCCACTAGGACGGCCTGTGCCATGCCTTCAAGGAATTCGAGCAGAGAGCAATTCCCTTTTCGTATAAAGTTAACATGAGTGAGGAATGGAATTTTCCTAAGTGTCCTCCCGCTGAGGTTGACGCTAGACCTGAAAAGAGGGGGAAATAAAAGGAGTTGTAAACATGGATTTGTTTCATGTTCCACTGGGTTTAACTGGATATAGCTTACTTGGAAATGTCTATGAGTTTCAGTGCTGCCTCGAACACGGCGTGATTTTCATTCACATCTCCCATCGCCTCCGGTAAAGTTTCCTTCGAAGCTACTATGCCCACCCGGATAAGCTCATTTACGGAACTGGCCAAAATTGAATAAATAACCTCTGCTGGGGGGTTCCCGATAAAGATTTTCAAGTCCGCTCGGTCGACGAAGGCCAAATCTATGGAGCCGGCCACGTTTGATGTCGTTAATATCATCACATTCGGATATCTACAGGAAAACACAAAACAGTTGCATTAAGTGATCACACCAGCCACAACAACTGCGCTTCGGCGTCATTTATGCAAATCAGCTATTATACACAACAACAAATCTTAATTTAAAGTTAGCGTGTGACCATTAATGGAAGTGATATGCTACTACTGGATGATTATTAAGGTCAATTAAGTAACCATCAGCCGCCTAATATGTGGCTTTCAGCATGAGCTACATTAGTTAACTCGGATAAAATTTCCGTCATTAGCAGTGTCCAAAGATTTCTTATAAGACTCGACACTTTCACAGCATTTTTATTTCAAACACGGCTTCATCCGTGCAACATACAACATCAAATCTAATCCACCTCCACCGGGTTCAAAATGCTACGGACAAATAATCCCCTGCTGTGGTTAATCCTAGTTGGGTTTGTCTCGGTTCAGGGTGGTCCAGTCGAATCACCCCATCAAGACTCACAGATGCAACAACAAGGATCCCCTGCCACTGCGGAGCCTTTAACACCTCAACCATCTACAGATGCTCCCTTGCCGTCAGGACCTCCTCTGCCATCTAATGCTCCACTGTCGTCCGGAGGCTCACTGCCGTCAGATGCTCCACAACCATTAGAAGCAACAACGAATCCGTCAAATGTGGAATTATCGCCTTCTACAGGTGAACCTGCGCAGTCAAGCGAAACTGCTCCCACATCAGCCCCCGTAGAAATAACTACAAGTACTGAGCAGTTAACGACACCAGGACAACAACCTGACGCCAGCAAAAATCAACAGGAAGCCCCTAGTGCACCCTTATGGTCAAAGGACCAAAACGCTGCCAATGGCGAGGTTGGTACCGTAACGGAAGTACCAAGCTCGCCCGACACGTCCCATCCAAATGTCAATCCAGAAGAGTCAGGAAATCAACGCCGTACTCCCTCAGTAAAAATAATTAAGGTGATCGAGAAGGAAATAGTGCTTCGGAGGCGACGTCCACGTCCACCCATCATTATCATCCCATTGGTGCAACCGCTGCGAGATATTTACACTTCTTCCGGCGAGTACTCACTATCCAACTACATTTATCGGCCACACCTCTACCGATCGGGAATTGAACGTATCATTCTTATCCCAGCACTTCGCAAGTAAATTAATTCCACCCATCGTACAGTACCTCCTCCACCTTTAGAGCAGAGAATCATTAGTTTTTAAATATATATACCGCTCGTAATAAATCACATATACATACTTTTTAATGCGGTCGATCTGGGTGAGAAGGGCGTTAACAGCCCGAATAGAGTCCGACGGTTCATTCCCCGATTCCGCTGAGAGACGGCATTGAGCAAGACTTTCTACTTCATCAATAAGGAGGAAAACGACAGACTGAGGATCGTCGATGAGTTCTTGTATTTTTTCAAACATTTTCATAACCAGCTTCCCGCTCTGCAAATAGACGAGTTAAACATAACTATAAATATCATTCAGAATATTTGGTAACATTGAAAAAGAGGAATTAATATACCTCCGAGAACCATTTTGAGAATAAACTATGGCTGTTGATTTCTATGAGTTGGCCGTAGCGGAATCTTGAGCTAAGCCTAATGGTGGCCTTATGTGCCAGTGCCTTGCATAAAGACGTTTTCCCCGTACCTGGAGGACCGTGAAGGAGGATCACCTTGTTCCAGGAAATGAGTGACTCATTAACATTCTTATCAGCATATAGCATGGCAGTGTGAACGTAGTCCATCAACTGAAAAAGAGAATGCAATTTCCCAATTACAAAGTCATTTGTTGAGTTGTTTACATATTAAGATGTCTCGGTTGAACGCAAACCCACCCGCGATTTCACTTCAGTCTCAAATATAAGACTATCCCACAAGTCTTGGAATATTTTAGAAGGTAAGATCCAATGGTGTGATGACGGTGACTGCCCATCCTCCTCCTCATCATCCATAAATTCCAAATTTTCTCCATCCTCATTCAAGTCAAACACGTGTACCTGCAGATTCTAGACACAGCACAAGCCCAAACATCAGTAACTCTACTTTCTGTTTTATATAATAAGAAAGTCAGAATCTCTCGTACGTGGTCCTGGGTATGGCCGTTCTGTTCAGCGGAACATATCTTTTTAACGGCGTGAAAACTCTCATCAGCTTGATACCAATTTGGTGGGGATGCACAAATCTGCAATGATTTGACGTGATCCCTCAAATTATTCTGCTCCGATAGTATGAAATTCCTTTCTGGATCATGGCAGGACAAAATGGCTTTCCGTACGAGGATTTCCACCTCTGCACGCTTCAAATCACTATGAAAATTCAGATATTAAATTAATTCATCAGTTTCTTCAAAATACCACAGAAGGAGGTGCAGGGAAACAACTACATCATTTGCATGCAATACGATAGCATAGACAGTACAGAATTACAACAAAATTACCTTGTAGGATTACGAACGACTTCAACGTGGAGAAAAGATTTGGTTTCCATTCCAGTCAAGCACGCTCAGATTATGGTGGCTCGTTGCTATGCTCCACACAGGGGATCTGAGCTTATTGAAAAAATTTTACTGTGACCTAGCGAGCCGTCAATATTTACTGCAAATGCCACATAAACAACGGTTACACATTAAACAATTCCGTTACACGTTCAAACACTTGTTGAACTTTCTGATAAACTGAAGCTGAAACAACCGTCAAACTTCTCGAACGGACCAATCAGGTATAATAGGCGCCGGCGCCAATAAATTCAACCATTGAAATGATCTAGTTATCAATGGTCTCTTGTCTCTTCCTTGAATGCAGTTGCCGTACAGGCTAGACCTCCGAAAACCTGTTCAAATTATTCAAACGTGCTTTTATTTATATTTTTTTTATTTAAACTCCGTGGTTTATGCCTTCTCAAAATTTTTATATTTATGCATATTTTAATTCGAAATAATTATAACTTTTCCCGACTTTTTATTGGTTTAGTACAAAGTAGGGGTGCTTCCGCACAGTTAAACTTGCTTGAATTGGCGCCAATTTCTAAACCAGGGTATTCCTGAGAAATTTCAAATTTTCAAATCATATGGGCACGTTTAACCCTGTTTTCCGCTGCCACTTCAAAGCCCGTCTAACTCACTTCTTTTTTTCTTTATGAAGTCTGAATTTGGATTTTTCGAGTCTTGAAAATCATGATTTCTTCGTATTTCAACTGCTAATTAAACTGATTGTTCCTGGTGCGTTCAGCAGTGACAGATACCTGTGTTCTACCGGTTTTAATAACCGTAACCATGACTATCGTTTTGAAAGGTTGGAAGTTCGGGGCTTTCATAACCTGCCTAGTCGGAGGTCTTGGACTGTTCTTGTATCCGGTTGCAATAGGACCTATGATAGATGCTTCAGAATATAGTAAGAGCTCTCTATTGTGAATGTAATTACGTGTTTAACTCTGTGAGTTTCTTTTCAAAACATTAGTGCCAGTATTTTTGTAGTCATACCTTGTGTCTTTGTTTTTTAGAGAACAAACAGAAACAAAATCGAGCTGGCATTAAACAAGAAGATGTTCAACCTGGAGGTACGTAGCAGATTTGTTTGTCCAATTTAAAACTCAGACGTAGGAGCGCAGTAAGTTCCCGTGACTCGTAATCACATAGTCTGTTATGTAACCCGTGTTCCGTGTTCACTTAATGCAGGTATGAAGGTTTGGTCTGATCCTTTCGGAAGGAAGTAATATGACGCTTCTACATGGTCACCGTGTGGGTGATCCAAAAATCGTTTAGCACCAGAAGTTGAAACATGCTCAGCCTGTTGACTGCTGCCGATTCTGAGTGAATACGTCGCCATGTCGCTAATCAGACATTTCATAGTAACAGTTGCGAATTTTATGTGTGTTAGAATTAGTGTGCAGAATAAGAGTAGGTACGTATGTAGTACATGCGTATGCTTTGACGTTGCGGAATTGACATAATAATACCAAACTATTGTTTGCCACGATGTCACGAATTATAGTCATTTCCTTGGTTGAAGGAAGTTAATAATATTCCGTCTTTTTCAAGTTCAGCGTTCATAGCTGCAGTATCTATATGATAGTATTCAGTTGCAATTAGCCAAATCAGTAGTACTGGCGATTTCTTCATGCCCCATGAATTTTTTATGGGAATTCCTCCCCCCCTCTCACCGGTCACCTGGATGAGCACTGTTTCCATTCCAAACAGTTTACAATATACTGAGCTTTGCGGCACTCAGCAAGTTCCTCTCACGGGCTCCACACGACCTTCCAGTCCGTCACGGACTGTACGGAACATCAGAAATGGATTTCACCCGTGGAAAAGATACATACAATGATTATATCCAGAGGTAGCGCACATGAACGACTTCTGGACTTCTAATCCTCATAAATATAATTGGCTCGTCTGGAAATTTTCAAAACCTTCCCCACAAATGGATCATGGCACACTTTACCCATCAAAAATCCAGCGTATCAAATCCAATGGAAGCAAAAAAAACACAGAATTCGGTTATGTTTTCATTTCAAAAAATCTTAGAAATCATGTCTTAGACCGTCAGAATCTAAAAACCATACACAGCGCTAGATGCAGCAGTGAACGCATAACTAGGATAAAAAGTGACTGAAGGTGTATATTTTCATACTGAAAATATAAGAAAGCGAAACCGGAAACAATTTTTAGTGCACAATTCCCATACAACGACGCGATATGGTGACCATTAAGATCAGACCCATTGAATTCTTTCGCACTCTATGGCCTTACCATTTTTAAATGGAAAGAGAAGAAACCAAGTAAAACTATATATATTCAAGTATTTGTGGTTAAGACACTGCAAGAGTAAATACTGCGGCAATGTGGAGTTCATATTGTTTTTATCAGTCGACTTTATTCCGTTACAGTGTATTGCTTAATTTTGAAAAAAAACATAAAAGGCATAATCGGCTGATCACAAAAGCACTGATCATCCTAACCTCAAGATATCATGGTATTTATAAAGTTTGATATATCTTCATGTCTTCTGAAGAAAATCGACGAAATGATGGGATTCGTTCTTGTTCAGAAAAACTGACCCTGCAAGTGAAAATGAGGCCGAAATATCACATTATGCCATACTAAAACTCATCTTACTGCCATCTTCTATTCTATAACATGATAAATGATATACTGTTTATCGCGTATGAAAATAATACTTTCTTTGGACACTTTCCATTTATAGAGGTTAGTTTATCTCGAAATCACAACTCACCTTACGAACAACCGATACTTTGAGTTTGGCAGCAGTTTCCAAGAACCCAGTAAGGTCTTCATTTGGAACCAACACTTCCTTACCATACATATAATCTATGAGCTTCTCCAGGTGATTCGGATCTATTCCCTTCAAGAAAATTCCTTGAGCTGGTGGATGGGGGGAGTTGGAGAGCTGGTGTGAATTTCCATCATATTTGAGATGTTCCTGTAGTAGTCACCGTATGCAAACAATTAGGATTGCAGGAGGAAACAAAAGCAAGTGACACCCACAATAATGTATGCATTAGTGCCTATAAATAGTTTAAATACCTGTGCTCGTATGTGCTCTCTCAGATATGA
The DNA here is from genome assembly GCA_009870155.1 of Pseudobourletiella spinata. Taxonomy (NCBI): domain Eukaryota; kingdom Metazoa; phylum Arthropoda; class Collembola; order Symphypleona; family Bourletiellidae; genus Pseudobourletiella; species Pseudobourletiella spinata. The sequence continues at coordinate 3,115 of WJFA01001118.1, read as the reverse complement.
ACTCCGGGTAGCCAGAATGATTTTGTGAACTGGGAATTTTCGACCTCGACAAGCTAGAATGTAATCCGTGTCAGACATTTTGCAATGCAATCAAACCTGGAAGACCCTTGGCGACGTAGAAGGACACTATCACACTCCCTTGTTGCGTTACCCTTTGTGACATAAATACGAAGAAGGACCCTTTATGCATAGTTAGTGAAGGCTCCTTGCTCCGGAGACTGTATTTGCAAGGCACGATAGCAATATATGCTTAAAATTCAAAGGGTCCGTTGGAGACTTGGGACTCCTACACTTAACTTCAGCGAATGTAGAGTACGTTCATTTTCATGAATACGTCGGAAAATTTCAAATTCTGAGTGGAGTTAACCTCTTCTTGAATTCGTATTGAATATGGCGAAGACAAAGGAATTAGTTAGGGTTCATATTGAGCTGCCACAACGTGTCAAAGATGATCTTTGTAAATAATTCTCATCAGGACCATAGTACATTCACTTTTTCTGAGTCCGCAAGATTGTGAATTGTCTGTCAAGTCCTCACTCATATGCGTCCAGAGTCGCCAAATTTTCACCTCCATGTTACGGAACATTAAGATATAGCCAAAAAGAAAGACGCATTTGGTTTGCAATAGAATCTCATTATTTCGGACTTTGGGTCTCTTTGGGCATGGTATTTTGATCCAAATTATTGGGATTATGGTTCAGTAGATTGGGCAGTATTACCATCAAAACATGAAGTGTGTGCTAGGAAAATTATCAACACTATTAACAGATGGATTAGCGTAAACCTTATGCCCGTAGTTCCACAAACTACCGTCCTTGTTAACAGAAGCCGGATAACCGAGGTTCTATAGCATTTCACACGGTTTAGCCTAATTAGAGTTCATTTAATGACTACAAACACCCGGCATACCACGACATTACATCTGAACTTTGCACTTTCGATGAACTTAAGTCGAAATGGGACTATTTTCCTTATTGCATTAAATGGATGCGGATACTGTCATTTTTCAGATTGTTTTTGATAACTTCATTTGATACAGTTCACACTCTCCAGTTTCATTTGCTTGAAGTGTTTATCATTGAGAAAACGGAAATGGTTGATGAAGAGCGAACGCCGATTGGTTGGATATAATATTCTGAGTTTAGCGCGCTTTCCTAAAGTTTCCAGTTGTCTCATTCGTGATTCGTGTAACTTTGTAAGAGTTGAGATTCATAATATTTATTTAGGTACTCTCGAAGTTTCCTGCTGCTCTTAGTTGGCCTTGGCGAAAGGCAAAGTACGCATTAATTTGCTCGCCCCAAACGGAATTGACCTGCCGTAATCTGAGTTAGTAGAAAATGTTTTAAAAGGAAAATACATTTGACGTCGTTTGATCCGTATTTACTCATCTGATCATGGCGGGGGCTGCATTAAGGCGGCTAATGGCTGAATATAAACGTAAGACATCTAACATCTACTCTTTTACATTGTGAAAGCCGATGGTTTTGTTTACTGCGATTACTTATGTAGATTTTTTTTATTTACTTGTGTGGATCGGGACGAATTTATTAATCTCGGGCTTCAGGCTAAAGCCCGATAATAATAATAACAATATATATAATACTAAAGCCTCTAGCCAAACATCAAATTTGAAAATATAGTTTGGTTCAAACTCTTTGTGTAAATTCCTTGAAAAGTGCGAAATTATTGTCAAAATGACAATTGTGCGGGAATGTTTATGTATTGGCACTGCCACTGTAATTATTAATTTGACTTCTAACTATTATGCAGAGCTGACATTGAACCCCCCGGAAGGGATTCTAGCCGGACCTGTGGATGAAGAAAATTTCTTTGAATGGGAGGCCTTAATCACGTAAGGAATAAAAAGTGCAAATCATATGCAATGTCCTGTTTGTTTTTTCGGTTTACGGTTCCACTTTCCACTATTCCAATATTTTTTGCATTTTGCAGGGGTCCAGATGGGACTTGCTTTGAAGGTGGTGTTTTCCCAGCCAAGTTGATGTTTCCCGCTGACTACCCGTTAAGTCCTCCACGAATGAAGTTTACATGCGAATTATTTCATCCCAATGGTAAAGACGCAGTGAATTGTCATGGTTGGTCATCGAACTAAAAGTTTTCATGTTCATGCTCAGTGTACTCGGACGGACGAGTTTGTATTTCCATCTTGCATGCCCCTGGAGATGATCCGACGGGATATGAGACTCGTGCAGAGCGCTGGAGTCCAGTTCAGTCGGTGGAAAAAATATTGCTATCCGTCGTAAGCCTCTTAGCTGGTGAGTAATTAGTCATGATTCGTATCCATGTGGAAAGAATTCAATTTTTCAAAATTAACGGGAAAAATTCCGCTTTTTCCCTCTTTCAGAACCCAATGATGAGAGTCCAGCGAATGTGGATGCTGCCAAGATGTGGCGTGAGAATCGACCTGAATTCAACATGAAAGCCGTCCGGCTTGTCCGTCATACTCTCGGTCTTCCTCCACCTAACTAACATTTGTTGTATATTGCTCATTTTCAAGAGTTAGTTGTGCATAAAATTTTTCTAATGTGATTTTGATTACGAATTCAATTTTCTCACATTTCGAGATAGTCTATACTTTGTAGTACTTTAAGTTACTGTCATTCCAACAGCCTGCGTTTAGCGTACTCATAATAATATGTTATCACTGCCGTTTGCGAATTACGCCAACTGCGGTCCACCGATAGTTGCTGTACCGGTAGGTTTGAATGAGGACCTTCTCGCATTATTATTGTTTTTCCTCCTGAGCAGGACATTGACGCAGCTGGTCTTAGTTTACATTGTGGGGAGTTATAAAGTTTCAAGATGTGTCGTTGAACCTCCTGCTTCAGTTTATTGACTCGGGGGTAGGAGCTGTCCACTTCAAGTGAGTCACAAATGTGAGCAAAACAAATGGAATTGGAATTTTAATGAATTTCAATAAAGTATTCTCATAGTGAGTCATGATTAGAGATTAAAATCGGTCTCAAAAGTAAAGACCGAGACCGAAACCGAGGCCGACTGCAATCGGTCTTGGCAGTCGAAGACCGATTTCGGTTGCGGTCTCTTGCACAGAAATCAAAGACCGAGACCGAAGACCGACCGGTCTAGACCGAAAGAC
>WJFA01001117.1:0-24390 GCA_009870155.1 Pseudobourletiella spinata | reverse complement strand
TCGGAGGATTCTGCTGGACCTGTTGCGGAAGTTAATCATGGCGGCGGAGATTTTACGCGAATCACTGTATATTTGACTCATAAGATATTCTGTAGATTATATAATTATTATCATCATGATAAAAGCATCACAATGTGCGAAAGTGCTCCTGGCGGTCGTACTAGTGGTGGCGGGCTGGAATGGAAGTGTTGGCTATAGCCAATTTTTTTTAACAGCCAAGGCTTTTTTTCTCTCTCCCTAAAGTTTATAGAAAAATATTTTATCGCACTTTACCAGCTTCGACAATGGGTTACTCATGATTGATTTTTGTATTCTCTGGTTTCACAACGTTGCCGTCAATAATGAAGAAACTGCCACAAACTGAGAGCCAGTTATGGCCCACGGAGAGAGGGTGGTTTGTGTGCCGAGGTGACAAATAAATTAGGGGAAAAAATCTTCACTGCGGGGCAATTATAGATGAGCCTAGTGTCTTCAAGGAGCTGCTTTCCCCACTGTGGTGTGCGTATTGATTTGGAAAAATACTATGCTCCTCTCGGGACAAAAACTTTTAATTTCTCCCCGCACAAACATTCCCTTATAATCCCCTTCCCTCGGATCCAAAAGTTATCAATGAGTTGACGAGACAACTCTGATCAACTTCTTTAGACGCTTCCCTTCCATTTCCACAAATTTACAGCACCGTTGAACTGGAGAGTACGCACGGCAATTATACAGTAGTGTATATATTATTATTCTTGACCAGCACTCACAGCCACAAGAACCACACGAGTCGTGGGAGAAGGGTACGGCACTTCTCCGCTCGTTCCCACTATCCCATAGTAGTATTCTCGTCACAGTTACCACTGCACTGAGCTCCGAGCACTTTGGCACATTGGAATTATAAAAGTTGGAAAGTTTGTACATACAGGAGCGCGGAGTCGACTACGGTGTGACGTCGACCCATAGTGGCTCACCCACATATACTGATATGTACCCTAACAGACTCTTAACTGTGACAAAGTTACGCGGAAATACCTCATCGGTGATGATGAGCGATGGCCTCCTTCCCATTTCTTCGGGTGGAATGAGAATGAGCGAGCCTCGTCTCGATGATGGCCCGCTACCTGGAGCCAAAGATCCTTTCCGATCAGCCACAGGCGTCTTCTCCCGGGATACTTCCAGTTTCGGCGGCTCCACAATGGCTGGCTTCCCAGGCGCCTATATTTTCCACCATCATCATAACAATTACTCAGCTGGCTTCAAACAGGAAATCTCACATGCTCGCTCTCACGCAAACATATCGGGATGAACAATTACACCGATGACATCGCTCCGTTCCAACACAACAACAACCAATCTCCTCATCTCGTACATACGTCATTATGTCGTAGTAGTAGTAGTGGTAGTAGTATACTCACTTCAATATGTACATATATTTATATGCATATTTATTTACTCATCTTTTCAAATCCTCTCATACATCCTTTGCATCAAGCTTCGGCCGTGCACATAAAAAAACAACGCTGGAATGATTCTCTCAGAATTCTATAAATCTCGTCTCTGGCTCTATGGCAGCCATTTCTCTATAGTATCCTAGATGCTCATGCACGGGACAGTTGGTAGCAAAAGGCGGCGGCTTCTCTAATCATCAAAGACTACAAAGCAACCGTTAGGCGGAAGGGCAGACTTGAACCACATCCAGCATATACATCCCACGAGGCGTGTGGCACGAGGAGGAAGAGCAGCAGCGGTGCAGTGGTGGACCAACTCGTCCTTGGAGAAAATACAAAGCCAGGGAATCGGAGAAAGAGTATAGTGGCAATCGACCGTAACGTAACGCGAAGGAAAGGAGGTACAGGAAAGTCAGAGGGGAGAGAGAGAGAGAGAGACAGAGACAGACAGAAAGTTGGGGACATGGAGTGTGAAGGGAAGACTGAAACTCACGCTGCCAAATAAAACAAATAGGCTCAGCTGATATTCTATATATTTCTGGCTATTAGGACTGTCAAAAATAATTCGGCACCACTTCCGAATGCAAATACTCACTCCGTCTCACTTTGACAGAGGAAAACAATGTGACTCTGTTTCTTCTTCCTCAACGGAGAGATATTATGTAGAAGAAAAAGATGAAGATGATGATGATAATGATGAAGACGAAGGAGGAGGAGGAGGAAATGGCCTCCGGGGTACGCCCCAGTCTCACAGAGGCTTTAAAATCTGTATCCACGTGATTTCTCTCACAGTGGAGCCGACAAGAGTGAGGAGATTGTAAAGTGGCTCGTTGGAAAACGCTACGCCTACCACCGGAAAAGATGACAAAGGGTGGTGGTAGACATTACAAGCATAATGATGTACTTATAACCAGTCCATCATCATGAGCGAGAGAAGGTCGCGTCACCATCGGAGCATCATTTGAATTTTGCCAATCAAGTCTGCAGCGAAGATGAACGGTGTGGGCAACTTGGTCCTCCAACTACAAATATCCTTTAATGATGATGATGATGGGAGTGATTTCCACTTTATCATTCCCGCGATTGCATAACGACCTGAGAGTTTCGAAAGGAGAGGTGGCGCGGTGCCTCTCTCTCTCTCTCGTTGGCTCACTCCGGATGCGAAGCCAAGATCAACAAAGAAGTGTAACATAAAGTAAGCGCCCAAGGTTCGCTTCTTCTACAGGTTAATTAGAACAAAACTGAAGACGAAGACCACATGGTCCCCCTCGTCTTCGTCTTTTTCTTCTTCTTCCTCTTCTTCTTCTCCTCCTTCGCTCCTGACTGAAATGAAAGCCATGACATATAGCCGAGTCTCACTCCCCCGGTATGTCCTACCACTCAATCTATTAATACTTGTCATCCGGGATGAGCAACTGTACAACGACAGTCAATGCCTCTCCGGGCGGCACAACTGCAGTATTTTACGGTGAAAAAAAATTTTTCATCACCTGCCTCTCCCGTTATATACACAGAGAGGACAGGTTCCGCTCCAAAACTGCTGTGTGCCTCGTCTCCCTCTTGAAAAACTGGGAGTTACATGGCAGAGTCGAGACAGCTTCCCGCACTGCGTCCCAACCCAAACCCTGGGCTCATCCATACCGTGCAGTTGAGACAGAGGAAGAACAGTTCTTTTAATTATTTCCTCATAATAATTTTTTCTAATATTTTCTTCCACGACCTAATGAGTTATTGCTGGATTCTATGGCACTGTTCCTTATAATTAAGGGCGTGATATAAGCTATCCTAACAGTTTTCGTCATAGTCTGGGATGACACAATCAAGTCCCGGACTAATGAGGACCTTAACCAAGTCTGACCAGATATGTTGTAGGACCTCAAGCAGATCTGGCCAGCAACTGCGGGACCTAAATCGAATCCGACCAGATATTGTGGGACCCTCAGCGACTGCCCTTAAAGCATACATTAAGGAATTCTTATGATCAGGATGTTTATTTCTAAAAATCCTTATGCGGGGTAGTTCCCATGTAACTATAAGCCGGTCATGGGTCAGTTCACAACTAGCAACGTATGTCCTAACTGGATATGACGAGGTCCTCGCATTCTGCAACGAGTGATGCCAGGAAATTGGATGCTACCTTGAACAATTCTTAGCGTATTCACATTTAATACACGAATGCTTTCAAAATTTCCAAGACAGCCATTCATATCTGACTCATATTATGATGATGAAGAGCCATCCTCCAAGATGAAGTTTCAGAGCGCGACAGCCGAGCACGTCAATTCAGGACACAAGAATTTCTTCACTCTAAGTTTGAACCCGTATGTTCCTCAATGTCCCCCACCTACATAGCTGTCGACGTACCATCTCATGTCTAACCGAGTTCTTCGTGAACTGTGTATGCACAAATACATTTACATACAGACGTATAGACGAATACCTTGAAAAAATAGCTAAAAATAATATTTGTACTACAACAAAGGGAGCCAAAATGAGCAAACTTAGCTCCTCTTGCACAGAGTCAATTGGAAAAAATAGCTCGTTCAGCCCATCACTTTAAATTTACCAGCTCATCTGCTCAGAGAGAGAGAGAGAGAGCACTCCTCCCCCTCGGGAAAGTTAATACTTTTCAAGACATTTTAATATTGTTGTCTGAGGAGCAAGAGCGTAGAGAAATGAACTCGCCGGCTAATCTCAATCCCATATATTGTGATCAAACGTGAGGAAAAACATGTTCCTCCAGGTCTGAAACGCATTTGTCATTCAACTAAGCAGATGCTCTGAGTCAGTTTGTACTCCTACGGTATGTGCACACCGCTGTACTACTTGTTTCAGGTATGGATGGATGGATGGATGGACGGATCGGTTCGGGAGATCCTCGGCGCAGTACGATACTCCGATGGGCCGATAGGCAGGATCACGATAGACACGAGGCACGGCTCAGGTACGTGCCAACAACTTACTAACGAGAACGGTTCGTTAACTCCCAGCCCAATATAACAACTCAACACGTAGTGGCCGTCTATTCGATGGGGTGTATGAGCAATTCCCTGGCCTAAGCTTCAACTGCACGGCACTACATACGATCTCAAGGGGATGCCACCCGCTCCCAGGATCTCTTCCCAGGACGCCAGCAGTCACGTCGCTCCGGTATGGTGCCGTGGTACTTGTTCACGTCAAGCTCCACCAGCCCATAAACCCATCGGATTTTGTCTTTATCACGAATCCGGACCGGAATGTAGGATAAATGAGCTTGGGCGTTGAAAGCCCGCTTTCTCCAACCCGCATCGGACTCGCTCGATCATGAAGTGAATTTATGTGCCGCACGGTAGCTATGCTCCCAATGAGTCCCACCCGCCATCCTCTTCAGGCATCGTTCCTCACCGCCTAGTTAGCTGCATCTCATGAGATTCAGAGGGGGATTAGGATATGTACACACGAGAGGGACAGAAGAGAGGGGGAGAGTTAGTTAAATGTGGAAGTGACCGCTGGTTAAAGTAGCTTGAAAGCACAGGCGTTGAGGCCAAGTTTTTTTTGAGCTGCCGGCGTGTATAAAACTCGGATACCTTCTTATCAGTGGGAGCTTTTTGGGGAGTTGTAATCTTAGGTGGTTCAACCTTGGGTTGAGCAGCACCTTTCGGCTTCGCCTCAGCCGGTTTCTTTTGCGGCTCTACAGGTTTCTTTTGTGCCTCTACCGGCTTCTTTTCCGGCTCCGCTACTTTCTTCTACAAGGGAGACGACACAAGAACACAACAGTGGACATCACATCGACACAACAGCGATACGGACGGATACTTACGGGGATTTTACATAAATTACCAGACACTATACGTATAAAATTACTGTAGCTGTGCTCTATAAATGCCAATGTTACTCTGCATTACTCCTCTTCAGTATACAGCATGATCAACTGAACGACAGGTACAACCAAAACTATTACTGGTCATAATATATGGGGGAACGGGCGGGAGTTTCAAAACTGCTAATCTCAATATCCTTGTCTCTCTTACCATAGTCCATTCCACTAGTGGTATTCATAGAAATCCTCCCAAGTTTGACACTTAAAAGTAGTTTTAAAAAAATAATAATTCAGTAGAATATATATATATATATTTGGAAACGACTCCCAGATCCGCTTCAAGAAGAGAAATCGGAATTTCACCAGGCATAATACAGTTATTGCTGTTTCCAATTTCCAAGGCTGACGCTAAAAATTCGAAGCCAATGTCCCCTCTTGCGAAGCTACTCACTTACTCTGATTCAATCTGAGAAACTATAGGCATAATCCGGGGCTGTAACCAAGACGCCAAAGATAGAAAAAGAGGATAGAAATTCTCGAATGCTTCAGATAAAGAGAGACAGAGAGATGAAGAACGGGAGGAAATTTAAAGTACATGGAGGAATGCAGTACGAGAGGTGACAACGAGGGACTACAGACGTGGACAGGTTTCCACAATCACCATTACCGCACTACACAACCACAGGGACACAAGTCTACACCAAACATGTATATTTATATATTTACTGTAGGCAAGTGTGAAGGGATTGGCATGGCAGCAATTATGAGAACAAGCCTCATTAATTAAAATTCTGGACTCCACTTTTCGTCTTCCGCCCTTCCAAGTCGGTCCCTCAATCTTATATACGTACATATGTATGAGTTCCTGCAGATATCTCTACCGTCAAATGTAATTATAGTGTAAATTACTGAGCCTTCCGCTACCTCAACTACGTACAACTACTCCGGTTAAAAGATCCAGCTTAACTATGCCGGTGGTACCTAAATCACATACTGCCTCTCCTTTTGGATTCCTTCCCTGTCGAGCCCCTGACTCCTGACAGTATCCACAGAGCCACAGTCATGGTCACGGGCTTCTCCATCCGCCAGTTATAATTACAACAATGACTGACGGAGTGGAGATGGAACTTTTCCCAATACTTTCACACAAATTCTTCCTTCCTGACTCATCTCACGCTTGCTCTATGAGGAGCTTGACTCTCAGTCAGAGCCCCTCCGTAGCTCCCTCCCCGCAGACTCCCATTAGACCGTGACGTGACGTCACGGGGAGAAACTCTACATCAGCGTAATTATAGACTGTCTGTACGCAAATAACTTATATAATTACTCCAACTCAGGACTTGAGCTATCATCTTACCTTCTCCTCAGGCTTCTTCTCAGCCGGTTTCTGCAATGATAAAGAAACAAACTATTAGGAGCCAACTCACAACCACTTCTTCCATTTCTAAGGACCATCCAAGTGGCGCGGAAGTCAGTGAGAGAGAGCGAGAGAGGCTTCCGTTGGTGTCAAGTACTACGCTACCGCTGCACTACACAGTAATTAAGAGTTGTTCGTACTGAGCCCGTAGTAGAAACGGCTCTTAGTACTCACGTTACAGCAAGTAGAAAAGGCTCGCAGTACTTTGCACGTGCCCCTCCCACTCCTCCAGCTACCTGTACGTCCATCAAGGTTAGATACTACACAGAAAATTAACAGTAGTACAGTGGAACCTGTTTATTCCTCATAGGTGCCACAGACTGTGAATTTTAGGTCCCGGCCTTCATTCATTTCATGTGAGCTTGCGTGTTAATACGGACGCATTTTACATTGTAGTGGGATTCCCCACCTATAGCGAACGGAATAGCGAGGTTTCACCGTAGTACTGTCTTCCGAGCCAAATAAAAACTAGTAAAATGAGAGTTGGCAACAGTAATTTGAGTTACGAAAAACTAATTTTCTCTTGAACAACAGCGCCTTCCGGTGGTTAACTTACGAACAACGGCAAATCAATCAACTTAGAGCTAATGGCATTGTTTTTTATCATCAAAACTGAGGAACCGTATGAAAATCCCATGGCCTTCACTGTGAGAGACAGTGTCAAGTTGCGAAAATCATTAGGCGGTTCAAACTGTGCACAACAAGTGCTTGAGCGGATCCCACACTCTCCCGTCGGAATTAATTAATGCCCAGAAATAAAGACAGCAATACCTTCTAGTAATATGAGTTTCAACGCTACCCAAATCATTATATGCTTAATGAAGGACTATGCATGTATACGTACATGGTTACACATGAACCCAAAAATTCCCAACGGAACGAACCACAGTGTGCACAGTCCATCCTGAGCAATACTATTACACATTCACCAATTACTACCGCTGCTGATGTTGGCGTGGAAAAGGCTGGATACGCTTGATAATTACGACTACGCCACCATGTTGTCAAATGATGAACTCGCATGAATATGTACAAAAAAACATGGAGCTCAGGATCATAATAAGGCATCTCGTAAAAAAGCACAGGCTAAATATCGTATAAAGCTTTAGCCACAACCCTCACAGCAGCTCACCACCCTTTCCGCCCAAAGAGTGTTGTTACCCAAGTTACTACAACGGCAGATCCTACTGATAAAGTTATGTGAAATATACTTTCACCCGCAAGTGTACTCAACATTGATAATTTGAAGCGTCCGTAATGGAGAGCATAAATATTTACATGTTCAAATGTGTAGCTTCCAGATATAAAAAAAACAATAACAATAATAATGATATAAGAATATATTACATCTGCATCATGTGTGAAGGCAACGTGTTATTTACGTGTTAAAAGTCGTGGTTACGAACTAAAAACGAAAAAAGAAAACAAATGAATCTGAATGAGAAAAAAGTCATTGTCAGATCAACAACAACAACAACAATAATGTGTGAAAAAGTAGTAGTTGAAAAAAATGTGTGTATGGATTGGATATAAAACAACTGTAAAAATGTTCTCTCTTGGGTTGTTCACCTTGACCTCGGGAACTGTGATCGATTTTTGGCTGACATCTACAACACTCGCATCACTTGCCTCTTCCTCCGAATCTTCAGACTCTGTGACCTCTGGTAATTCTGGCAACTGCAGACCCAACGGAATTGTCATTTTTTTGTGAACCTTTTCACACACACATTAGCCACCCTACTTAACTCATTCCCTTGCTGGTGCACTCTGTGACAACAACTTGTGACCTATGTGCGATCTAGCTCGTGGAGATGCTATGTGCATATTCAACTTGATGTTTGACACAGTGTCACAATCCAAATCATTTTCCAATATCCTGTTGAACGTTCACAAAAACGGTGCAAATTTTCACACTGGACATGGGACATTCACACAAATATGCATACAAAACACAGAATCACGAGCGTTCCGCGCAAAAGACATAAATGCTAAGCACCGCAAAATCCCCGTGCTTCCCATTCCATGACATAGAATGACACATAATAATAATAATAATAATAAAAATAATTATAATGACAATGATAAAATTGTCTCTTATCGTCTGCTCTTGACACTCCCGTTGGCATCGCCGGCTCTACATTTAAATAGCACTGGTTCTATCCGCTACAAACTCTTCAAATTTACTTCAATGCTACTGACTGTGAAGTGCAAGCTAGTGGGCGCTAAAGTCGTTCACTGCATGATAAACGTGAGGACTACATAGCCTGAAGCGTGTATTAGACTTACTCCCTTGGCTTGTGGCTCTGGCTTTTTGACTGTGGGGGCATCTTTGGGCTTTACCGCTGTGGGTTCCTTCCCAAGCTCCTCCTCTTTCGTCTCCACAACAACCGCTGGCGGGGTAAGTTTAGATTTCTCCTCGGCAGGCTTTTTATCTGCTTTCCCTTTGGCCTCGACTTTCCCATCGGGCTTAGCCTTTGCCTCCTCCGGCTTTTTCTTGTCACCAACTGTTTTAGCTGCTGCGTCTTTCTCAGCAACTTGTTCTTTCTACAATGAGACACACACGCGCAATGACGACATCACCCACAAACAAAACGAACACAACAACAGCACAATGAATACAAATCCTCCAAGAGTCTTCCACAGTGGACACATGGACTGTACAAGTACAAAACTACAAATACAATACAGTCTAATAGTACCAGACCCAAACGCAGCATAACATTCTACTACGCTCTCAGTACAGAGAGCTCAACTCTGACTCTAGTATATTCTTGTGACCAGCCAGAGTGATCCAAACACAGCTACTTCTGGACATGATACACGATAGAGCGAAACGGCTGCGGTAACCAAACGGAAAATAGCGATCAAAATAAGAAAAATTTGCGAATTGGGAAATTTAAGAAGAAAATTTGCAAGTCAGAATGATTGGAGTAGCCTGGAATTAGGTAGGATGTCGCTGCTTGCACTACAGTACGCAAATATAATGTGCATCATAATATGCATGTCGTCACGACCACCGACTCGCCATACATTGAACGAGATCACATATGTAAGAAAACGGTCGCCAAAATGAGGGCTGTCAGTTCGCATTTTGCATAGCAACATGCACAGGCGTCATTGTCAACATTTCCTCAAGCGTCTTCCTTGTTGCTTTATTTATAACTGCAAATAACTACGAGCACCAAAGTTGGGGACCACCCTTGAGGCAGGGAGTCCCCGGAAAATCGACATGCCACCAAGTGGTGCTAGGTGAAATGATTTAGATGCAAAGCTTCAGCCAACACGACATATCCTACAGTCATTATTATAGTGGGTCCGAAACAGAGGAATTCTCTGGATGCTGTCAGCAGCACTAGCAGCAGCGTAGGATGATGATATTAGTGGTGGAGCAGCGCGTGTGCGTGGAAAAAATAAAGCATATACTTCTCCAAGAGTTTCAAAAGTCTATTTTCAGCACTCAAGTTAACCCAGAAGTGCAGGCAGTGAGACAGTGGAGTGAGAAAACCCTGTGGCTCACACATAGTCATCCTTAAAATACCGTCACGCACACTCACACACATGCCGTTACGAAAATATAGATTCAACGTTCTAAAACTGTTTGGCTTTGTCTCCTTTTTGCACACACAAGCGCATTTCCTCGCAACCACGGAGTCAGGTTCCCTTCATTCTGCAAACAACCCGGGGGCTCGGCAGTGTAGAGATACTGCTGCAAATTATATATGTATCCGAGCTTCTTCTAGCCCAGCCGATGAGCTCACGAGCTGCACAGACCCTCCTACCGGGCACACACACACCTCCTCTACTCCCTCACTTTAACCTCCAAGCTCCCAATTTTTTTTGTTTCCGAATCCCACTCTGATGCTACTTTAATGAGGACAGCTTCAAGTTATCTGCATCTGCGTAGAAGACGCACATTTCCCACACTTACTTCCATGTTAATTACATGCCTAATCATACGGAACATTAGATTTACTCGATTGCCGTCGAACGGCCGCATTAAAAATAATGGTTGTCTGCATGGCGACATGGCGAGTTTTTAGCTGACTCAAAACTGCTGCACCTCCTGGTTCATTCCTACCATGAATCTATTATGCAAACAATGCAGTTGCTGGGGCGGGGGATAATAAAAACTAACTTGTCCTCTTGGAAACAACTGCAATACCACCCAAAGATACTTTGAGCTCATTCAATATGGTTCTATGGGATACATTAGGCTTAAACGGAGAACTTGAGTTGTTTGACAGACTGAGAGCCCGACGGGATTGCACCTGACAGGGACCTCCTCCAGACAGAGTGAGCCATTCTAAAAATTACCTCTTCCGCTGTTCTGGCGGGTTTCTCCGCCGGACCTTCTAGTCCAGCGCTCGGCTTCAAGCTGATTTGAACCGAAGCTTTGTTATTAATAGCTGGGTTAACAGAAGCAATTTCATCCGTAGTGGATTCAATCACGGCAGCTGTTTTGGCTAGACCGCGTGGGGAGGCGTCGTCAGAGGGCTCCACCGGTCCAACCTGGATCTCAAGCGGCTCCATGTCCGTGGCCACTACAGAAGCTCTTTTTTCTGTTCTGTGCACTTCGGAAACATTTGATGGTTTCCCACTATTATCCGGCTCTGGGGACTATTGAGGATGAGGAAACACAGCAGAAACAAGTAAGCATAGACACATACAAAAAATATATCAAACCCCGCCTGCCAGGAGATATTTGAAGTTGCAAAAAAACGAGGAAAACCACAAAAAAACGGCACCACTTAAAAGCACAGTGAAGAATCGTCAAAAGCGGACGAAGCATAATTTGAACAAAGAACAATATAAAGTGAAACCTATCCACTGAGATACAATAATTCGATGAGCCTGTACTTTAGTGACCCTGCCTGGTTCATCAGTTCCCACTATGCATCTCGTACATACAATCATGTTCTATAAATGCCGTAGAAGACCGATTTGAATGAATGAGATGAAGAAATCTGTTCTATAAACACAATTATTGTATGCCATAATTTCGGTGAGTTTGAGCACAGATGTTACCTTCTCAGGTTCCTTCTTAGCCGGCTCGGGCTTCTTTTCCGGTTCTTTCTTTTTCTCTTCTACCTTCTTTTTCTCCTCTACCTTCTTCTTTTCCTCCACTTTCTTTTCTTCCACCTTTTTCTCTTCCTTCTTTTCCTCCACTTTCTTCTCCTCTTTCTTTTCCTCCACTTTCTTCTCTTTCTTTTCCTCCACTTTCTTCTTCTCCTCCTTCTTTTCTTCCACTTTCTTTTCTGTAAATGCAAGCACAACAATGATTGAGCTCACGATTTTCTTCTTGACACTCTACAGTGTCAACAGAGGACAACGGGCGGTTACCTTTGATGATGAGCTCTGCTTCGGACTCGTTTTGTCCAAACTCATTTTTGACTTGGATTTTGTAACTTCCCGAAGATTCCTTCCTAGTCTCACTTATCACTAGCCTGGCAACCTTTCCATCGAAACTAATACGGACTTCTTTGGTCTCACGTATGACGGTCTGATTTCTGTTATGAGACAAGATTAATGAATTAGGTTGCACAATAGACTTTTACTTTCCTTCGAATCCTGACAAATTATTCTATGGGAAATTTAGGGCTCACCTGTACCAAATAACTGTGGCAGACTTGTCGGAGCTCGACAGTTCTGCGACAAATTCAGCACTTTTGCCTTCTTCGACGGTCTAAAATATTGAGCCATAAAATTAAAGTTATAAATTGAATCATGAAATTGATGAGTAAAATTGTTATTACTGTCTTTGAATGACATTTACAATTTTTGAAGCATCAAAAAAAGAGAATAACTTACGGTGGACTTGAGTCCTTGAGCAAATTTCGGAGCTTCGCCTTTCGGTTTCGGCTTAGGCTTTTCCTCCTCCTCGGGGATTTCTGTGATCTCAACGCTCTGGGAAGAAGATTCACCCTTCTCGTTCTTGGCGACAAACTTGTAGGAACCTTTATCTTGACTGGAGGCATCGCTGATTTCCAGCAGTACTTTGAATTCTCCCTTTTGCACTTGCTGTATACTGACTGTCCTGCGATTGTCTTCTTTGACAACAGTCTTTTCTTTGTACCATGTGACTTGAGGAGGGGCTGCGCATCGGACATTGCATTCGATGACGACTGTGCGTTTCTTCTGAACCCGAATAATTCTGGGCTTTTCCTTGATTTGTGGTGCAACTGTGTAGACGATAATGAACACGGTTAGTATGGAATACAAGCAATTAGCATAATGGTGTTTCATACAAACTCATTTTTTCACTCACTTTCAATGTTTAGAGTGAGATTGGCATTGATTTCCCCAAACTCATTTTTGATGTTGCATTTGTACAGACCGCTCTCTTCTGGCTGCGGATCCTATAAGAAAACAAGGGTGGTGAGCTACTTTGATCTTTTTTGACCATTATTGCAGCAGTAATAAGGCGTACTTTGAGGTCTAGACGTATTATGTAAATGCCCTTCTCCTCCTTGATAGAAATGGAAAACTTGGATGATGCCTTGATTTCCTGCCCCTCGCAAGTCCATACAAAAGTTGGTTTGGGATCGGCCTTCACTTTGCATTCCATAAAGATGAGTTTGCCGTTCTGTTCAGAGACTATTCGTGGCTTTTCGGCGAAAGTTGGCGCCTGTCCAGCAGGCTCAGGCTCCGCTTCGATGTTCAGATTAAGATTTGCATTAGACTCTCCGGAAGGATTTTCTACATGGCATCGATATGTTCCGGCATCTGCTCCACTTGGTTCCTACGACAGAAATTCCGATCAACGTTTCCGTCCGAGTGGAAACAATAACTTTTGTCCCACGCACTATTACTCACCTTTATCTCTAGAATGAGATCATAGACATCCTCGTCCACAGTCACAGTCCGCATGTTCAGTTTTCCTGAACTGCTCAGCTGAGTTGAGCCACGGAACCAAGTAACTTTAGGCTCGGGATTGGCTTTGCATCTGCACCTCATGGTGATAAGGGTACCGGTCGAATTCGGCGTAATTTTGGGTTTTTCAATAAATGTCGGAGCAATACCGCCATCGTCTCCACCTTAAGCATTAAATCATGATTAAATCAACGTGAATGCACACACAGAGGTACACAAAGGAACATTATTTGTCATATTTTCCGTTAAAAAACATGTATTCCGGATTCGAATGGTGCCCGAACTCATGTACTTGGAGTTTTGTCCGAATTCGAACCTTATTTTCATCATAAAATCTCACGACAGTTCCAGCACGACGCAATCTCATCAAAACCGACAGTGAAACAAAAATGGACAGACTGGATAGAATAGATAAAATCATGGTGGACAAAGGCTGGTCGGCACCTCGCCCGCACCAGAAACATCAGACAAGGAACCAAAACGGAAAAAGAAGGGGCAACGCAAGTAGACAGCACGATTCAGATGAGGGCACAGAGATTTTCCAAATATCATCAATTCAATTTCGTTTGTTTGTAACATGACATAGAGGAGAATTCGCATCCCGACAGCTTCATCAGTCATGTGTCCTTTAAATTTCACGGCACACCTTTCATCCCAATACTTCTCGAAAATATGCGAAAAATATACAGCTCATACATGAAATCATATCTCAGGTACATATATACTGAATAATCCTGCTACTCCGAACAGAGTATCTTTTTTTAAACCTAGTTTAAGTTTGAACTTCACCGTCACTGCATAAATTAGAAGAACCTGGCCGAGCACTGGTTGACATAAAGATATACATATAATAACCTCCACACTTCTGAAGAGTCGCCTCGACGGAACAAGCAGAGTTTACGACAGTGCTTCCTCTTTGTCAGTCGAACCAAGAAGTATTGCTCCATGTAAAGCTCATTAGGAGTTAGTTGAGACGAGTGGATATGGCTCACCGTCATACATTGGAGGCTTGTACAAGACTATAGTAGTAGTAGCAAAAATTTGTGAGGCACGACAAAGTAAAGCAGGAGACATTTTAAGAGCAACCCGCGAGATTTTTAGCATGAGATACTATTGCAGGGAGTACATTTTTAAAAACACTACAACATTATCCACATGCATTGCTCGGACATTTAAAGTAAAAAAATAACCATAGAAATCATTAACGAGTCCATTTAAATATATACATATATATGCATATAAAAGATAATAGAATTCTTCCACATTGCTGCCTCACACGCCTTTTTTTAAATTATCCAAAATCTCAGGAGGAGAGTCACATTTTTTGGGATTCCAGAATCGGTGTGCTAAATACAACTTGGACACTTGCTTGGAAATTTGGCGAATTTGTCTCTTTCGTCCTCATTAACATGACATATGTTCAAGTGGGAACGAAATTAAATTGAATGTGGGTCCAAGCAAAAAGGGTAAAGAAGTAAGATCAGACGCCCGCGGTATTCCGCTGTGTAACCGCTGCGTTATAGAGACAGACAGAATAGATTCTTAAGGAGTGCATTATTGAGAACAAGTAATTAATTGTATTCACAACAGCGTTGTATTAAATCAAGGGAAACGACAATCCTGAGATTTTGACAATAGTGCTTCACTGAAAGCATGGTTTTGACATTACTGGACAAAACATTGTAGGGCCAAGTAGTAGTGATTAAGCAGGCAATACCTTGGAAGTTGAGTGCAATGTTGGCATTGCTTTCACCACAAGCATTAACAGCATTACAACGGTAATTTCCTCCGTCGGCTAAGCTAGGATTTGAAATCTCGAGTGTCAAAAGATATGTGTCCTTTCCGGTTTCCTTCTGTTTCATCTTGAGTCGGTCCGAGGCTTTAAGGGCTCGGCTACCCTGGTACCATGTAATTTCAGGTAAAGGTTGAGCCTCTAATACGCATTCCATTAGTAGCAGGTCTCCCTGCTGCTTTATCGTTGGTTTCTTCGGGAAACGTGGTGGCTTTCCGTCTGGAATCCTGCAAAAGGGTGTGAAAACATTTTGATTCTCCAATCGTATTCTAATTCCAATAACTATTACTACACTAAATTAGCTATAGATAAGCATTATTGTCGACGTGAGTCTACAATTTATAGTATTGCATGAACAATACATTGCGCCAGGCGAGCAGCGAAAGAGGAAACCATGGATTCCCAAAACCAAGTAAATTTGAACCGCATTTACATTAAAATGTCTAATTTGTCGTCTGAGACACCGATGGACCTTCACCAGTTCACTTCAGGTATGGGAGTTTAGCGCAGCCGAACCTTTACAATACGCCACGATTCGATGCACTAACAGTGATAAAACTGTTGCTCACTTGAATTTATCTCCCGCTTCGAAATTAAGATTCACTACGGCGGATGCTTCACCGTGAACATTTTTCGCAACCGCCCGATATTCGCCCTCATCAGCCGCTTCGGCATTAAGAATAGTTAAGCGGGACATATAATAAACTTCTGTCGTGGATTGTTTCGTAACTGTGGCTTGGAATCGTTTGCCGGACACGGCTTTGCCTTTCAGGAACCTAAATAAAGAATTAATAATAATGTAGGATCAATATTTAGACATAATTTTTTCCATAAAAAAACCACCTGCCTCAAACCAATTGAGACCTGTTCAAAACTTACCATGTCACCTCGGGTTGAGGGTCAGCTGCTAGGCGGACTTCGAAGGTGATGGCACCAGAGTCGTCTTGTCTAATGACAGGTCTTTCAGTGAAACTAGGTTTCACAGGGTTACTGCCTGCTGAATCCCCTAAATTGAGGAAGGAACCTACGATCCGAAGGGTTAGTATTTGCATGGTTTTCACATCCAACATCCAAAAAAAGATCAACACACACCCTAAAATCCTCTAACCAACAAAATTACTCAATGCTCCGAGCAACAATTTACACAGACTCTTGACCCACCCACACGAATCTTGAATGGGACGGAGAGAGATCCATATTGGGGAGAAAATACTAAAAAGAATTACGGCAGTTAAACAGAATGGCACAGCCAAATCCAATAACCCCGTATTAAAGCTACATCGCCATTTTACTTGGCGGTTATTTGAGCATCTACCCACAAAAGTTATCCCCAGTAGACCTTCCCCTTTCACTCCACAGAAGCTCGTGATACGATGCATCAAGAGACCGTTGAAATTCACATGGGTAATTCGTTTTTAATCTTCAACTTTCCATCGGCTTTAAGCATGTGGTTAAGGCGCAGCTTCTACCATTATGTCACGTTGAGGTCATATAGTGATCAATTAATTATTATTTATTGTGAATCAAGTAACTGAACAATTAAGGAAAACACCAAACTACTACATGAAAACCTCATGAGTGATCATCGTAAAACCAGTGACATAAATGCGGCAAAAGAAAATTACGCGCTCACCCCTCGGTCTGAATCTGAGCCTAATGTCAATTTTTTTGACCTCCCCTAGCAGCGTTACTTTTTAATCGTGTGAGAACATTGTTATTTCTTTTTCCTCTCCTATTTATTTCGTAGTCTTTCCTGAATTTTAACCTCATTAAAGACAGCGGCGACAGCGACACTGAACGAGTCACCATAGTTCCTGCTCCCCTAAATCCCCTTTCGAGGTACCCCCTAACCATTTCCCTCTGACTAGCGAATCAAAGTTGAAATTGTTTTGCCTATGCACAATAACGTGAGTTTTTGAAGTGGTTTGATCTCATCAGTCTTGACGTGTTCTGTTAATGGTACTTGTCTGTTGCTTCTGTTTCAGTTGAACCGAATGAAGGATTCAACGGAATTACGCTGCACTTTTACATGAAACGGAGACAACGTGGAACTTACTGTCAAAGTTGAGGCTGATTGTGGCGTTACTCTCTCCGAGCTCATTGTTGGCAGTGACTTTGTACTTTCCCGCGTCCTCTACGGCCACATTCTGAATTGCCAAAACGGCCACGTAAAGTCCGCCATCTTTCTCCACTGTGAGCTGCGAGGAGCAATGAAATCATTAGAGGCCACCCAGCATAGCTAAGCTAATGTAGAGTTAATGTAAAAGTTTATTATTTACCTTGTGCCGACTACTGCTGGAAACTTGTTTTCCATCGTGGAACCAGGAAACAGAGGGCTTGGGATCAGCTTTGATTTTCGTCTCGAATAGCAATTTGCGGCCATCTTCCTCTTGCCTTATTATGGGTTTCTGAGCAAAACTGGGCGCAACTCCGTCGATTTGCCTTACAAGGAAGGTGGATTAGTTTGAGCGGTCAACGGATCGTATGTTTGTCCGTCTGATTGCCGCCACAAAGGTTTCCATTGCCAGTTGAAGGATTTCCTTGCCGATTTGTGCGATGGAGTGTTCAATGAGTATTTTTGAGATTTTATTGGTGTTGGATCAATCAATCCCCCATTTTTATCATACTTTACCGCCTACTACAAGCCATGTGCCACTTTTTTTTCTGATCTCCTTACAAGGCCTCCGTGGTAAAGTTACAGCCAGGATAAGGTGAGAATGAGACTCCCCGGATATGAAAAGAGGGAACCTCGTGAATATGGGACTCATGATGTTGAAGGAAACATGATTTTTTGGATGCCTTGTCAGTTCATCGGTCTTCGACGCACTCAGTTTGAAATTAGACATACCAAGTGCATGGTTATTTCATTTGGGGAATTGAGCCACAGAGAGTACGTGACGCCCTGGCCTCGTCCGCCGTGTTTTTCGTGAAATAATAACTAATGGAGCTCGGTTGGTGGAGTGACTTAGCCCGGTAGGATCCGTGGTTTACATACTGACTGACTGGGTAAATTTCTAGTCCCGGCTGCTCTAACCGGGATGTTGTGTAACCGATGACTAAACGGTACAGTGCCAATGGGGACGTGAACTGGCCCAAAATATCTTGGATTGAACAATACTAAGATGTAGGTAGGAAGGCGAGGAGAGCTGGAAGAAGAAAAGTTGGCAAGGCACAGTTTCGACTCATGCTGATCTTCATTATATTTTTGGATCAGACTGTGCTTGAGCCATGTACCATGTCAACTCCTACTTAATCCTCAAAAGATAGAAGAAAGCTAGTAGTTTTCTATCTCATCATTACACTTGTGGGAACGAACCCACAATTTTATCCTTCCTCCGTATATTTTACCAACACGTATCAGATATACGCTCCTTGGCCCTACCTCGTTCCCAGGTTAAATCATCCCTATTCAATGTTTTTCCGCCCCGTCTCTCAGCATTACTGTAGCTTCTAAATCCCACTAATGTTAATTGTAGTAATCAAAATAATTGTAAAAACAGCACTGAGAGCTGAAAAGTGAAAAGCCTGTACATTCAATTGTAGGTGTGTGTGTGCATGTGTGCTTGTGTTTAACTGTCGATTTTCCTATTTTCCCTAAATTTTGATGTGTCTAAGTTCCGTTAGATATTTCATTTAATATACCGTACATCTGTATGAAACTCATCGACTTAAAGGAGATGGTCACATAGAGGAACTTGTACAAATCAACGTGTTTTCTCAAATCATGTCATGGAATTCCTCCCACTTGAACCTAAACGATGATGAATTCGGATGAACGAATCGTTCCTAACCGCACAAAAATTAGAGGAGGGAATATAGGGATTAGATAGGGAATATACGTAAATCTTTCATCTGTGATTCATGTCATATCTGTAACCGTCTCAATGAAAATGCACGTGCTTCTTAAAAAATCTGGGATTGAAAACTTGCCGTTTTCACGTCTCTCTTGATTTCAAATCTCTTCTCTAGCACAGATTACACAAGTGCACGGAAATGCTCAACGGAGATGTCCTACAGGACAAGGACATGTTGGACAATCCAAATCTCTGATAGGGATCTGAAAAGCGTCCAATTTTACTCAATCGAGTGACTCTGAAAATTAAATAGTAAATTTCGAGCATAACGTCTCGCTGCGGGTGTACTACGAGTAAGTATTTTAAGATCCTCGCAGCTCCATTATCCATTACTCGTACACCATATACTACTATACCAGCCCGCTGCGGTGATCTAGCGAAGTGAACCAAGGGCAAACTGTTGCCGGAACACGGGACCTACGATTACATATGTATGCATATATGTATACCTAGAGGATGAAGGAGAGCATAGTATGAGAATAGACGGAATTCGGGGAGAATCTCAGATTTTTACTAAGCTCTTGGAGGAATAAATAGTGGCAGGAAGTTGAGTGGGTGTTCCCTCGCAAGTACATACTTCCCTGGGCTCATATTACAAAATTTTTATTAAATTTCCTCCGCCACTCAACTTGGTCTTCCCTGATATCCTCAACTCCTCTGTCGTAACCGTTATTTGAAGAAGTTCTTTTAGTTCAATTTTGAAACTAAAAAAAACAAATACCCTGAATGTTCATCATGCTCTTTAAAAGTCCCTTGTTGTACTTCACGAAATTATTTTCGGACTCGACCGTTACGTAAGGAAATGGACGATCGTCGCAAAACACATTTGCTTCGCCGCACAGCCATTAATTCTTATATAGAGGAGCTCATAAGACGACGTCGGGAGCTCCGGAAACAAATCACTTGGGTGTCCTCAAATGTTTATAAAAGTGAAAAAAAGTTAAATATTTATAGGGTCCATGTGGGAAATTTCATAAAGGAATCCCCTCACTTCATCCCCAATTACGACTTTGGGAAACTCCGGAGAACGACGGAGAGGCGAGACAGGCTCACAAGAAAATTGAAACAGGCTTGTCTCTCGGCTATTTGAAGAGAAAATAGCCCGATCCAAGAGGATGTCAGTGTACTGCCATAAATATATTTTCCAAATATTTTTACTTTCTTTTCTGTACGGTGTTGTACACAGGAAATTAATAATATCTTCAACCTCCGCGGTTGGAATACGGGGGACCATGTTACTCCAAGAATGTCTGCTCACTTGATGTTTCGCGACGCACTTCATCTGTCTTAATCATGACAGCCTTGCCAAATTCAAAATCATAAATTCCCAACCTAACCTCACTGGGAATCGATTTCCTCTTTCGCTTGCCAAAGGACGCGCATAACACACGGCTGTGTCTGTTCAGCGATGAAAAACCGCCCTGACAGCAGCTCCGCAAATCCCAAAACTTCCCCACCCCCCCACCAGACGAGAAGGGTCATTAAAAATTAAAAAGAAGACTCCAGTAGTAATTCCTAGTAGAAGATGCACACATTACCTGCTTTCTCTTCGGCTCGCCATTTCCAATTAAGTCTAATTTGACGCACATGGACCGATTAACAAGATGATTTTCACGGTATATATCGAATGGAATCAAAAAGTAATGGAGACGAAGTCACAAAGAAACAAAACGAGTGAGTCGTAGAAAAACCTATGGGAGTTGGAGTCGCGGAATATTCTCGTTATACACTAACTAAATCGTTCCAGAGCAGCCGACAGTTGTGCCCGTCGTTATTAACCTGTGTGAGTCTCGACGGTAAAATGGCGACAGTCACTTTGCCCGAACGCAGGTCTATACTTGTGAAAAGTTAAAAAAAAGTTAGCCCGTCTAATGAACCGAAGGGGTTAAAAATAGGGCTGGGTCTGAATAAAAATTCTCCAGTGCATTTTTTTAACTCCTTGTTTTTGATTATAAAAATGTGTGCATTTCCCTACTACCAGCCCCACGACGTACTTCCTCCAATTATTACCTTCAGAGCTCTCCCTCACCAGTCCCTCCACATTCCACAGAACAACAGCACCGGAGACTCTCTCCAACTTGTGAAAATACTCTCCCCTCCTAATGAGATACAAGTGGATGTCGAGCATATATAGAACTTTGTATATTATAGCATTATCATATTTGACTTGGCCGCGGAATACAGGATCCGCACCATCATCATATTCCATTGACGTTTTGAACACAACAGTCTGACACACCCGTCCCTTCCAGACATCCATATGCTCTTTCATTATTGTACAATGTACACGGGCAAAACCCTCTCGCCCCGTCTCCATCTCACGTGGGGGGAGATTCACTGCGAGATTGAGCATGTATGCGATTTGTGCTTTTCGGCTCCTACAACTATACTCCTTTCACCTCCCATGTAAAGTTCAAAGTCGGCATTTTGGACTATCTGGCCCCACTGTACACAACACATCGACAAAGATCTGGCAGGTACACCTTTGTGGCGGCATCAGTCCATATTTTGGAAACAGTGAGATTTTGAGTGGAAAACTCCTTGTAGCTTACTTCTCCTTGGGTTCGTCTACAGCTGCAACAGAAGAAGAAAATGAGTTAGTAAGAGCCATTACGCATGAATTATCTGTTGATGTCGACAGAGCAGCGATTATGACCGCCACCAATACCACCGTCCACAAAGGCGCACCACATTCGTATGGATGCCAGTGTATAAAAGTAAGTGGGGATGTCAGTTTGTGAAACCTTGTGATCAATGAGACATCTCATAACCTTCGGAATAGCTGAGATAACAGCCAAGGATTTGCACAGTTTGCACAAGTAATCCTACAGTCCTACAGGGTTTCTAAACTGAAGAAGTCACATGGAAAACAAAATCAGGACCACAGTGATAGATTCTGACATACATTCCGACGTACATAAAACCGAGCAACAGCACCCACTCCCACGGTAAAAATTTTACATCTATACTGCATACGTGATTGTGGCATTACGGGTGTCACTATTTTCCGTCAAAAAATCTAAAGCTATCATTTTCAACTAGCTCATTAGTCAGGAGGAACTGATGAATATCTGACAAAGAGCGGGAATGTGGGTCATTGGTAGTGTTGGTGGGATTGTTGGAGAAACCATAGCTGTCTGTCACACTATGTCATACACAGAGCTACAGATAAATAATGGAGTGATGGCTGTTGAACAGAAGAGAGCGATACTTGAGCTCTGACTTACGGCTGAAATTAAGGTTAATGGATGCAAAGACTTCTCCATGTTTATTTTTGGCTTTGACACGATACAGTCCAGCGTCGGACTCGACTACGTTGTCTAACTCGAGAACCACGAGGTATTTATTCGTTGCGATTTTCGAGGTTTTGAAAACAGTTCGTTTGTCGGCTTTCAGTTCGACGTCACCGCGGAACCACGTGATATCTGGTTGGGGTGCACCCACCAGTTGACACTCAAAAATGAGCCGATTCCCATCATCTTCTTGTCTCAACTGTGGTTTCTGCGTGAAGGCGGGTACCGACTCCTCTGTCGCCCCCATCTTCCTCGATTACACTCCCGCCGCCACCTCAATAGTGGCGCCCTCTACAGCACTAACCCCCCCACTTTTGATGTTCGGCCCCGACCAAACTCTGCAACAATAATACGACAAGAACAAGATAGTAGTGAATTCAGGAGAATACCATAGATATACAACCTCCCAGCTCTGTCTCTCCTTCGTCACTCATGACAGTTGCCCACCACCAGCCTTCACCATCGACACCACCACCACCATCATCATCATCATCATCATCAACAACCACAACAACCACAACAACAACAGCAATAGCACAGTATCAGCTTTCACCACCGAGAGTTCCGACGTCCACCACAAGTATCAAGCCTCATTTATCAACGTCCCCTTGGTGAGCATCTGTGACACTTCCTTGCACAGGCAAGCGACAATCTTTCACTGAAACTTTTAAGTTGTTTAACTCAGTTTTCGCAGTCTTCTCTTCCGATGTTTTTCCGTTTGTCAATCACTTTAAATTCCAATGAGTATATATACCTAGAAAAAATGACCATGTGTTGGAACGCAGCACAAGCAGAAAAAGCCTCCTCGTCGGCCATCACATGCTGCAGTGATTGTGAAAGTTCATTTTGAACTCTGACCGTCCGACGTCGTTTACTTGCGAGTGTGCTCGCAAGAAAAAATATCTCCTACTCCGCAGAAGAAAGGCACAAAACTACAATCAATTAGTAGACGAATTGAAAAACGACTTACGCCTATGCAAATCTATAGGGCCGCTAAGCTTCTTATTAACGTTAATGAGTGGCATAATTTGATGTTGGCGCAATAAAAACCTTGAGCCAACTAGATGGTCCGATCCCAAAAAGACACCATTGACAACACTATCGGTGTCATGTAAAATGTTGGGAACACTAAACGTTCACAACTGAGACCCTCCAGCTTTGTATTGAGCAGGAGAGCCTGTACGAAAATTCTGCCCGTTTTATCTGCATGTGTGGATGTTTTATAGCAGGATTTTGAGAGGAAATATCGTGGCTCGAATCACGGGATCGACAAGCATGCCGGGGAATAGTTGGGTAGCCATCGTCGTCTAGATTTATGAACGCTGTGTCTCCTGCCTATCTGGATGTATGTGTTTCCCGTAAAGAGGTTGAAAAAAAGGTCAAAATGGATGCACACAGTGTATACGTACTCTCCTTCTTCCATGCGAAGGCTTATAATGGGTGGGTGAATCGTCATGAATGCTTGGGTAAAAATAGCACCTCACCCGTAATACGTCACCTCCTCCGAGTTTCTCTCTTGCAAGCGGTTCCGAACGTGCTCACTTCCTACCGGCAAACGCACCCAATGGCACACACAAACATCCACGTGGTGTACATACAAAACAAGCAATAGCAGTATGTAACCCAGCCTAAACGGTGATCGAATCTGAAAGACAATCAAGCCGGTCCCATTATCCACTTGCAGTACGAAAATTCACATTTCCCACGCCTCGCGCACATACGGCCGACAATAATAAAGATCATTGGGGAAAGGAGGCCTCGATACGGAAAAACCCGGAGGGTCCTCCTCAAAACGACGGTTGAACTGCAAATTTTAACAATTGACTTATCGGTCAGTTGCAAAATTTAACCTGCGACAACTCTTCAAATTCTTAAAGGCAAAATTTACTGTATCCATGTCGGCGTATTAATTGGTCGTGGCGGCCATTGCGGGAA
>WJFA01001116.1:0-24400 GCA_009870155.1 Pseudobourletiella spinata | reverse complement strand
ACATCAATGGGCAGAGTGTGTAGTACGATTCCCCCCACTGAGGTAAACAAGCACGAAAGCTGGCAGACTTGCTGTAAATGATCGAGCCATGGTTCGAAACACAGGCCCCAGTGCAAGTTGTAGACTCGACAGCAACGACGCCTCGTCAAGTATTCACACACAAAATTTCAAGGAATCCGGACGGTTTCAAAAATACATTCGTATTTTTCAAAATGCTGTACTTTTTGTTTTTTCCGCGCTGAATTAGGCTAAGCAAAAAACGCAATCCTATGCTTTTGAGTCATATGTTGGTGACACATAAAAGAAATTGATACGTACTGTTAGAGCACCAGCGCCGTTAATATCGTGTGTTATGAGTTACTTCTTAGCTCACCTAATTCACAAGCTATAGGTGTAAGCATAATTCCTCTTCGAGCGGTCGAGCTGTACCTAATCGGCATTCCAACTGACTCTTTCGCCGCCTGCAATGGCAAACTCCACTGGACAACTCTTCATCATAATTTTACTTGCAGCAGTTTTAAGGAATTACCAATTTCCCCAACTTTACAAAGGAGCCATCACCTTTGCTGATGGAAAGTTTATTTCCCGACTCATAACTGAATCTAGTGACAGCCACTGGAAAGTCCAACGAACTCCACATCACGGTATAGTATGCACCTGGAATGAAAATTAGTCATTGGGCATGTTGTACTACCGAATTCGTCACCACATCATTTGGAAACTCACTCAAGAGTTATCAATTATTGCATCAATCGTTTGATCTAATACCTGCTGATAACGATTTAATCAGATAAATAATCAGATTATTGTGTCAAGCAATGTAATTGACCCCCCCCCCTCAATTTAGGCCCGGTGAAGCAAATAGTTTGCTAATAGTCTTATTGGAGTATGCATGGAGTGCATACTCCCAGCTAAAATCATGGGAAATTATGTTTGCAATTTGGGAGATAATATTGTATTTAATACTATACACATGCAACCTGCAGTCCCTCCTCAATCGGACTGCTGTACAAATTCATTGTTTCAGTTGTCCACTCGACAATGTTGCCCATGCTCGAATTGTCCCTGATTGAATAGCCTGTACCACTTGACAATGTGTCAATTGTCCGAATGCCATTAATTGAACTGCGCAGAGGAGGACGAAACACAATGAATTTCTTGAAATCTCCCAGGGTAGCTAGCCGTGAATTCATGTACTGATGTGGCACATAAGCAATACAAGTCGGTCCGACTCCGACCCAGACGCTCAGCTACGTCGAGAATCCGCGGTTGAAATGAAGTTCATTTAAACAGAGGTAACTTTATTGCATACAAAGTTGGTCAAAATTTAAAATCCTAATTTGAAGTCTGTGAGAGAATCTTTACAGTATGGGGGTGGATGGGTGGAAAGATTCGCATGCACTACATCCTATTGTTAATCCGTCACCATACCATAACAAGAACTGGCATTTGAACAGGGAAATCATCCCGATCACAATCCGCGGAATGTTCAAAGTACTGCAGTAAAAAGGTGCGATCATTGTAGTCAGAGTTAATGATAAGATTTTTGTAAATGTATAATACAAATACATTGAATACACAGACTTTGCTGCGCAAGCTGGTAGAATATACATGTGTGGAGTTCACACAAGACAATGCGAATAATTTATAACGTAAAAGCACACATATCATGACGTTCACCCGCTCGTGTAAATTTTCCCCTGAAACTTACGCACTTGGATTATGCTTCATCAGCTTCACGTCTGACTCCACCATATCTTTGACAAGACTCTGCGGAGCACACAAAATTTTGGTAAGATAAGGACAATTATCTACATCCCAGTCCATCCGGAAACTGTGCCGTTACTTACTAGGAAATCCACCTTGGGTTTCCAACCAAACTTTTCCCGTGCCTTTGTGGGATCACCGAGGAGGAAATCCTGCCACAGATAACCAACAAAATCAGCGATACCAGTTACAGTAAAACCAGAATGCACGCAGTGGAGTGCTGAAAAACTTACGACTTCAGTCGGACGGTAATACTTGGGGTTGACTCTAACACGGACAATACCAGTACCTTCCTCCTTGCCGACTTCACCGAGTCCCTCGCCTTCCCAAACAATGGCCCTACCGATACACTTGAAGGATTCCTCAACAAACTCACGAACACTGTGGGCTTCACCCGTGGCAATTACATAATCCTCCGGCTCACTCTGTTGTAGCATGAGCCACATTGCCTGCATAACAAAGAAGCATGAGAAAATAATAATTTCCTTCCTCATTGCATAAATATTCTCGTCATTCAACGCAGTTCCACACCAGGAAGTTTTGAAAATCATAAATTTTCCTGTCAATCATCTGAAATTATGCAAGTGAATCAAACCCAACCATCCGAAAAAATCAAAACATCTGTTTAGAAACTTGTATTTTGAAAGTAGAAAACATAATAATGGCTCAAATAATTATAATTTAAATTTTTCCATGTCAAACAAAAGCTACACATTTTAAGCCGGAAGAAGGAGTAACTTTTATTTTACCTCAACATAATCTTTGGCATGCCCCCAATCTCTTTTTGCATCCAAGTTGCCAAGCTCAAAACAGTCCAGCTGACCCAGTGAAATTTTCGCCACGGACCTCGTGATTTTCCTCGTTACAAAATTTTCCCCGCGCCGCGGACTTTCATGATTGAAAAGAATTCCGTTGCAAGCATACATCCCGTAGGCTTCCCGGTAGTTTGTGACTATCCAGTAGGCAAACAACTTGGCGCAACCTATGTAATTCAAAATGAAATGGTAATGAAAGTTTGATAGCCACAGTAAAATCCCCGTGTGAGAGAGTACAATGCACGATATTTTCAGCGAACCGTATGGTGACCGCGGGTAGAAAGGCGTCGTTTCCTTCTGCGGAACTTCCTGCACTTTACCGTACAGCTCGGAAGTACTGGCCTGATAAAAGCGGACTTCACTATCCATCTTGCAGGTTCGGATGGCATCCAGAATCCTCAGCGTCCCGACTCCATCAACTTCCGTCGTGTATTCACTCATATCGAACGATACCTGAAATACAGTTAATATATTACCGTTTAAAGTATTTTTAATTAATTATCTTAACATTTCAATTTTCACATTCAATTGAGACATATGACTCCAACTTACTACAAATGAGCCGCAATCCCATCAAATTGTAATGCTACAACATACAACGAAAAAAATCACCTTGACATGGCTCTGGGCCGCCAAGTTGTAGATTTCCGTCGGCCTCACCGAGCTAATAATTTTGACAAGGCAACTGCTATCCGTCATATCTCCATAATGGAGCTTCATACTCCCCTGTTTGTGTGACTTGGGATCCGCGTACAGATGACTGATTCTTCCCGTATTAAAACTGCTCGACCGACGGATAATCCCGTGCACTTCATATCCCTTCGCCAGTAGGAACTCGGCCAAGTAGGAACCATCCTAAAAAAAGGGCAAGTACTCACATTAAAAAAGCCAAAAACTTCCCACCAAAACCTTTTCTCAAAAAAGTGTAATCCACCAACTCA
Organism: Pseudobourletiella spinata; assembly: GCA_009870155.1. Taxonomy (NCBI): domain Eukaryota; kingdom Metazoa; phylum Arthropoda; class Collembola; order Symphypleona; family Bourletiellidae; genus Pseudobourletiella; species Pseudobourletiella spinata. The sequence continues at coordinate 20,877 of WJFA01001116.1, read as the reverse complement.
CCTGCCCCGTAATACCCGTAATCAAAGCCACCTTGTGACCCGAACTCGCTCCATTATCCCCGCTCATTTTCTTCCCAAGTCAGTTGCCCACAAAATACTTACTACAGTTGAGCTATATTATAAGACCGTTTCACCGCTCCGATCCACACTACACTGAAATTGCTGTCAGCTCTCTGACTGTAGTCGTTATCCTCAGTCAAATAAATGTGCACTCTCCAATTCTATGTTGACATTTGCACAATCAACACTTGATTATCACGCAATGCCTCTTCATACAATAAATAGTTCCCAGTTAGTTGCCAATTGCAGCGAGGAGGCTGTATCCACTTTTATGGTCCTTCCCGTCCTCAGCTCAAGCGTCCAGCACAGAGTGTTTCCTCCGGCTGCCAGCTCACTGCCGCTAGTGTTGACGTGTAACACTTGAGAATTACACACCTGCAATCATACCGGAAAAATGTCAAGCTCTGCCATCCCTGCAACACCATTCCTGTCAACTATAGCTTATTTTTTTCAGAATCCCTCCTAATAGAACAAAAATTACCATAGAAAAGACCCTTGGTAAAGGCACAGCTGGTACACGGCCTGCAACAGGGCTGCCGCCTCAGCAATTACCGCGCTGTAACTTTATCCAAACTGCCACAGCCCACAGCTTTCAGCTGGACCTGGTCTTTGTCAGTCAGTAACGCCCGGCGGAATAAAAGTCAAATATGACATCCGACAATCCCAAAAATTGCAAAAAAGCCACACGGGAAAAATGACTACAGCCAAGGGTCTTAGATTACCCCAAAAACAACTGGTAAAAAAACCAAAGAGTTAATCCACACCCGATCCCCAAGAATTTTTTTTCCAGACCCAAAATCCCATTGTAACATTCTTTTTGATTTTTCCAGCTGTCTCCCGCCGGTCGGGAATACAAAAGTTGAAAACTCAACTCACGGCCTCCATCGCCATCTAACATGCATGAGCCGGGGGATGCTTGTGAGATTTTGATGGGAGGTGGCATCCCAGCCGGGAGGATCTTCATCCTATACAGACGGTTGCACTCGTGTGGTGCTGCCAGAAGTGGCTGACAGATCAGTGCGGTCGGGAGCCTGTGTCATACATGTGTTTGTATGCCGCTGGTTGCGTGTGTGCATGTATTTTTCCCAATGGCACTTGGTGAGCCCTACTCCTATTTTATAGTGGGTTAAAGTAATCGGGCCCGAGTGTGTATGTTTTTGCACATATCTCTCTCTCGAGAGTCCGTCTGTTTATTGCTAAGCACACACTACTACTACGGCTATACGGGAGGAGTAGGGCTGTGTTTGTGCGGTTCTGTACGTGTGTGAGACTGTGTATAGTGAGACGAAGTGTAGGAGAGTACAGGATTGAATATTAGTTGATTAGCTTTGACTCTCTACTGCCTGCGTTGGATTGCATTAGCAATATGATAACTGAGTTTTGTCGTCGTTGATTCCATTCAGGCAGGCACAGGATTCGCACTCAACTCATTCCTTCCAAAGTGGGTGTTCCTTTCGGTGTGTGCATCAAGTCTGTACACGCGTCAAATTTCCCTGGATTTCCGTCTATATTTTTTCACTTTCGTACGATATTACACTTTGAGCCTTGTTGTTGGAGGTGGTGGAAGGGAATACCGGGAATCCTAACTGTATATTCGGCACACACAGCAGCAGGTTAGTCATACACAGATCGACATCATCATCCCATCGCCACCGCCACGGACACACCGACTTTTTCCCACTCGTATCGTACTGCTTTTAAATAACCGTCCAAATTGTCCGAACCGCTCCTACAACCATATACCATCATCCCATCCACTTTGACCAATAATATAAGATTTCGGCGGATCTCTCTTCCTGAATATTTTTTTGGGTGCTGAAGCGACCATTGAGTCACGTATGTGTTTTCTAGGTTGACTTTTACCCTGCGTTCATATACACAGCCGAGAGCCTGTGTAGTGTAAATGCTGCTGTAAAAGTGGACGACGATGAGGCATACGGCTCTCACTTGATTGACTCGTCGCCGTCGTCTTTCGTATATATATATCTATATATATATATTGTGTCATTCCCGATGTTCTTCGTCTATTCAACCTCTTTTCCTTCCTTTAGTCATATAAAAAAGACCTTCAAAAGTGTCTTGTTTGTTGTGGACAGAAAGTGCGGGTTTATGGTTTAAATTAGTTTGGTTACCGTCTGTTCAATTTGCCGTTGGGAAATTCCAAGTAGCAAGCAGTGGTTTACTCAAGGCGGCAAGTTAGTTGGAGGAGAAACTGTTAAAAATGTATTTATTTTTTTTAAAATCACCTTCAGTTTTAGCTCACGTAACGAAGTTGTAGGAAATAGTTGTGAAATAATGTATGGGATCAATCCTTGACTTTGAATAGTACAAAATTTACATTGGGAATGATTTCGTGGATTTAAATCACTAATGTTGTTGTTGCACTACAGTTCATGTTTTAATAGTAATAAATTATTTTTTTGTATGTTTTCCAGATTTTATCAAAGGTGACCGACCACACTCTCGTACAGGCAGTGACGTGAACTACAAGACTATATTCTACGTATTTATTCCTCGACCGTGATCATACTTTAGTTACATTGTGGTGTCTGACTGTGCTGGCGACTCGAGTCCGGAGGAGATTACGTTCAACTATTATTACTTCATTTTAATAACTTCCAACTCCGCCCAACATCATATTTTCATCACTTTGTCCAGGAGGTCACAAAATTAAATTTATAGTTCAAGATGCCGAAATCGGTGAGTTGATTTTAAAGTTATTTTTAATAATGATAATAGTATTATTATTGAGTATTATTATAGTTCCGATTAGCAACGAACTTGAAAAGCTCAGATAGTAATTTAAGTTTTCCAGGCAAAGTTGTTGTTGAGAAGAGCGATTCCTACCCATTCCTCTGGCCTGAGATGAGCTGGTTCCCTCCCGTGTCCTTTGGGTGATTTCCTTGAAAAATCCTAATCTATTTCGTAAACGTTATGTTTCTGCCTTTAATATTATCATTATTATTGCTATCCTGTAGTCATCGCTGGTCTATTGCGTTCCGGAAAAAGGCCCGCTATATCTCCGTCCTCAATTCCTCTTGTTGTTTATCCCGCGATTCCCTCTCCAACAGTGTGTAATGTTTTATATCCCTTCCTATCTGTTTACTCTCATGTTTATTTACTCTTCCTAGCTCGCCTGATTGAGCCGATATGTGTATGCAGTTGCTCTGTATGATGTGGTACTATTCAAGGTTCCAAATGTTTCGCTCTCGTCGTGTGTGGTACACTGCCCTAAATATGTCAACTCAGAGTCGTACTTTTCTTTGTAACCGGAGCGGCGGTGGCATAGGGCCGCAGAGAAAAAATCAATCCGTATGTTTATTTTAACAAGTCCATCATTAACCGGAGGAGGGAAAATTCTTCGGAACTTCTGCGCTGCTGCAGCGGGAATGGAGGAGTCATAAATCAGCCAGCTCTTTAAAATCTTTACCATGTTAATACACGCGCCTCTCCAAAATTCTGGAAGGTGATAAAGCAGGGGATTTTCCACCCTAAATATTTCAAGCAAGGCCGCCACTAGTTCATCGTAATAACTCGAATAATAATAATCATACTAACAATAATACTAATAATAATGATAAGAAAAAGAAGACTGCTAATGCGACAATGATAAATCATCTTGAATTACCAGCTTCAACTTGAGCATCAGCAGCAGCAGCAGCAACAACAACAACAACCATCCTCATCATCCCTCTCCTTCCATCTTTCTTTCTGTCCCAGGTTCATTACGCAAAAGATCATGAGAGTGTGTAAGTGTAGAGAGAGAGAGAGAGAGGGATAGACTTTGGGTGATTTACAATTACAATGGCTCATTAGAAGATCCCATGACGCCACATATGAGCATCCCCGTGGAAGAAACAGGGAGGTCCATGTGAGGGTGACGTGAGGGTGATGGTGGTGGATTTTGAAACAGTAAAATCTCCTGGAATATTAATAAAGTCTGTCCGTGTGTCGTAATGGCTCCGCTGACGCCCCATCTGCCCTCCACGTGTTCCTTCCTCCCTTTTCCCCCAGTTTCCTCTCTCCAAAGTGAGATTTATGAGGTGAGATAATGTGACAGATTTCCACGCACAAAATCTCTCGTCAAACTTGCCATATTATTACTTTACGGTGTTTATCCCCACAACTTTCCGCATAACTTCCGTATAGCATCAATTCCACCATGATCTTTTCCACTCCCTTCGCACACACACACATACAAAGTGAAAAATCCTGCCGTCCTTATTCCGACTGCTCTTGTGTTGTTGATGCTGTAGTTGTTGAAGCGTTTTTTTGGGATATTCCTGATTCCGAAGGCGTGTGTAGTTATTGGTGATGCCGGCCGGGCCGCCGCAGTATGTACAGGACGATCGTACCACCTAAGCACTCACTCGCCCGTGAGTGAGCCCAAGTGAAAGCAGTTATTTATTCGAGCGGGCGTGAGTGAATGTGTGTGTGTCCGTGTGTGTACATTACACCAACGGGACGTACGTAATGCAATGTAGTTGTGTGTGTGTGTGTGTTTTTGAGACGTCCAATTTTTTATTGAAACATCCGCAGCCTGGCTGCTGTGTATGACTCTTTCTCAATGAGATTAAGGCGCGGATAATATGGGAAGCTTTGACGACGACGACGGACGACTCTGTGAGAGAGACGAAAGGATGCCGCACGGATTTAATTGCTTCACAGCATTATCCAATTTTCTTGGGATTTGTCAGTGAGTTGAGCCTGTGCATAGTATGCTTGTGTGTAGTCGGAGGAATTTGCGAGTGTGGAAAAAAGTAGGCCCCAGCCCTACTTTGTGCCGGTTAACCTCTCCTTTGGGTCCAATGTGAGTGAGAGCCTATGTGTCTGCGTTTGTGTATGTGTGTGTGTGTACGTGTGTGTGTGTGTGTATGGGTGCGTGTGTACATGTGTGTTTGCTCAGTATCTGAACGGCATGCTACACACATGTTGCCAGCCACCCTTGTTGCCTCTTCCATCCAACTCGGTTATGCTGGTTATAATACTGTCATATATTTTCAAGTGATTAAGTGGAACGTCTGTACCCCCATTGTTCCTTGGTATCAGTTTGATATTTATCAATTGGGCCTTTTATGCCTCTCAGCTCCGCTGGGATGATGATGATGATGACACCACCACCAGCACCACTGGAATGGGAATTATCTGGATTAAATACTGGGGCCTCTTGAGTGGCTTATACTTACTTAAAGACTGATTGACGGACACACGTTGATACATGCACCAGTTCCGACCAGCCCGGAACTGTTGTGAACCCCTCACACAATATTGGTTTCATTCATAAATTAGTATGGGTGTGATGATATTGAACCCGCGTCACATTTATGTACCATAGATAATATAGCTACGTAGGTTTCCATATGAAAGATTAAAGCATCATTTTGTGGTTCCAATCAATCCCACCACCACCGATAGGAGAAGGTCCATAAAAAAGGTACCTATGAACACACTCCCGTTCAATACTGTACTACGTACTGTACTGTGTAATTGTGTGTGTGTGTGTTAGTGACACTGAGACTATAAATGTGGAACCTTGAATTAACTGAAAACTGCCGATGAGATGATGTGATTGCTCCAAAATATCTTGTTGTACCGATGGCCAGGGCAACTTTTATTATAGGCGGAGGCAATTAACCTCAAAGTTGTCTTCGGCTCAAGGAACATTACTATCACAATGAAAGAGAGTGTTGACTCTAAATGTGTGATGTGTGGTGTCTGATGTGTGAGGAGAGTTTGAGCGAGAAATATTAATTAATTTTTCAGCCGGAGGTTCTTCCCTACGTCACCACTAGTCGCTACTCATCTCTGCTACAGAGTGAAAGAGCGATAATGGGACAAGGCATATATGTATATGCTAGTCGGTCCAGTGCCGCAGAGCCGCTTATCAACAGGTTATTATACGTACACTACACTATTATACACAGACAGTTGTTTGTGTCAAAGGAAGTTGAGCCCACAAGACGGAAACGGGGTCGGATTGGAGTACAGAGTTACATATCATGAGGGCGCCTAATCTGGAGCCTGTTATGGAATTCCAATCAGACAATTCAGACGATATATTTGTCTGTCACACAGTTAGTGTGTATTAGAGTTGAGAGACTCTCAGCATTTGTTCGGTTCTGTTACTATGGGAGGCCTTTGCGGGGCTCAAGTGTGGTGATGATGCTGGTGATGATGGGAGGGAGTAAAGCATCATCATATTGGTTGTGGGAATAGCTTATATATGTATAAAATTATGTTTGTTCCTTCAATTCCTAGCTGCTGACTAGCTCAGTGGCTCATCATCATCTCGTTCGTTGGTTCGTTCCGTGTCGGAAACTTTATGGTTCATCATTCTGTGGGTGATGTCATCGCACAAGGCTAACGTGCTCCGACGTCAGTCTTCACCACCAATATTCTGGGCTGGGCTAATATTAAAGAGTTCTTCCATGAACTTTGACGTTTCCCGTTGAGCCCGTGCTGCTCCTGCTGCCGGCATTGATGATAGATGTACTTATAGATGATGATGATGATGATGATAGGGAGTGGTTCGATACGATTAGTATTGTTGTACTAACTGCTCGTGGGATGACCGGTTGTCACAGCTGTTGTCTTGTGCCTCATTGTTGTCAGTCAGTCACTGCTTGTGTTTATATATGTACCGTACATGGAGAATAGTTTACGGTGCATTGCAATGGCCACTTCACAGTGCATTCCGTAATGTGTGTGTGTGTGTGTGTATGTGTATGTATGTACATATATGTGTGGGTGCGTGAGGCTAATTTGAGGGTGGGTATTTGCTCAACACCTGCATTATTATTTGTCTGTGTGTGTGTGTGTGTAAATTGGTTCAGGCCGGCTGGTGATTGGAATTGGACATCATGCCGTATGGCGTGTGTGCCTCGAAATCTCCGTATAACGGTCGGGAGGGGAGAGCGAGACGGTAATTGTGACCGTTATAACAAACAAGAAACGGGTACACGCTTGTAACAGTCGTACATGCTTGCACATTTTGGTGAGGCATGTTGCACAGCATTCTTGAACAATCCCGGTGTCGTCCTCACCATGGAGGGAATCACGTGTGGGGTGTGGGATTCCTACTCTCTCTTGAAAATATAGATTTTAAAATCTCCTCATCGGTGTTGTTATCCATCCGTCAAAGGTTATAAAAACCAAAGTGACGTCTTCTTCGGCATTTCCTGACGGAGCGAATTCAAGTTGCTTCAATTTAACCTGATTATAAATTTTGCAAGGTAGCTAAATAGCTACTATACACGTATTTCAGTATCTTGCTGAACAAGTCCAGGTTGATTCTCAGCTTGGATTGCCGCCGCATCCGTGTTTAAGTGAAAGTAGTCCAGCTAAAGGGGCAGATCTTGTAGGTGTATTTATTGGAGTGTCGCTTTTAGGCGCTCGCTCGGTTAAACCAAACAACGGTATAATCCGAGGCCGTTAAATGGAGATTTTAATGATGGACGTGCGCGTGTCCGTTAGCTCTTGCATAACTGCCCCGTATAACATGTGTTTCAATCAGCTATATTACGGTTCATCCTGCCTCTGGGGTCATTTGCTGGGGGATTTTTGTCGGGGTCGTATCGTCGAATATGTACGATATGGCCCATACCGTATGGGGGTTTGCCATGGGAAAATGTGTACGCAAAAAATAGTCTAGAATTCTCTGGAAAATACCACCTACTTTTAAACTGCCTGCCAGTTCCTATATGATGAAATTGGCAAATTTTGCAGCCAGTTTGAGTGAGTCTGTGTTAGCGTGTTCGTTGTAGGAATGCGTCGAAATCTATTAGCCTGACCTTGTGTCAGTTTGTGTGTGTCTGTGCAATGCGTCAAAATCTGCGTGTGTTTTCATCGTCATGCTCCCCTTGTTGACACTAACTATTCTTCAGAGTACATAATCTGTCTGGATTACTAACAAAATTGTGGAAGAATGACGTGATCCTTTATTAGTGCCCATAATGTAATACTGATGACGAATATATTTTTTTCGAACTCACGTGTTCCGTGTTGTTGTTGTTGTTGTTGTTGCTGCTGCTGCTGCTATTGTGTGTGGGAGTTTGTGGCAGCGGCGATTCGGGGGAGGAAAACACGTAGTAGGAAAACTCTATTGGGTTCCACAGCAGCAGTCTACATATGCAACGAGGTTGAGGGATTGAAGGGTTCACATTATGAACAATGTACTCATCATACATATTATTGTTGGCTCATGATTTTTTCTAGTTGATTTCCTGTCCAATGCTTATATCTATCCATGCACATTTGATGGTTGTTATCCCACTGTGCGTGAATCTACATGTACTTGTAATAGTTAGTACTGTACGTACGTACCCTTCTGGAAGCAGGCTGATTGTATGGTGGAAAGCGGTGGCGCGGGTTGGTGTGAGCCCAACTTTTTTCCCCGACCACATCACATCAGAAGTGCCTCATCGTTAAACTTATAACCGACAACAATTGGAGGAGTGAGGATTTTCCTTGCGAGAGCCTCACAATGCGCCGCATATATGGCACATGCATGCATATTATATCCACTGGCCGTGTTAACAGATGCAGCAGGTGATGGTGTTGTATAGGATTGTACATATACATAGGCTTTCCTTCAGAAGAAGCGTATATAGTGCTTCAACGGTCACACCGTCTGTAGTATTGTAGCATCTGTTGCTCCTGGGTTTCCAGTGTGTCAGTTCATGTGTGGCCACTTGTATGCCTGCTCAGTCAGTTAGACCGCAGCCAGTACAGTAGAACTGTTCAACACAGGCAGGACAGAACTGCACTCGCTCGTTACATACCTGTGAACCTGTAGGCTTCAACGGACCCTTGAAGGATTTAATTTGGACGTTATTGGGCTCTGTACAAGTGATCTGTTGTGTGGAGGATTCGCCGGCTCTGATTCACTCACTCTCACACGTGAGATTCTGACTGTGCTTTTTTCCAAACAGTGAAATTTCCGGGAGCGGAATCCAGCCAAAATGGTTGCGTCAAGTAGAAATGTAAGTTTTCTTGTTGATTTGATACAGTTGAGCGGGTTTTGACAAGAAAAAAAGTGACTTGTTGTACTGTAATTATAGTTAAGGTTTTCTCATTTTTCCGGCGGCAGGGAAATCCTTTAATTACGTGTAACCTGGATGTGGTGATTACGTGGACGTGGACTTGTGTCTGCGTGTGGACAGGTTGAGTTGTGTAGTAATTTGATGTTGTTGGGTTGTTATGGTCAAGGTTTGGAGGTTAATTGAATGAATGTCAAATGTCATATTTGATTTTCCCCCGTCAACACCCACTCATTCTCAAGGGTTCCTGCAGCCGAGTTTTTTGATACTAGTTAATGTCGGCTTAAACTGTCATTTGTGTTGGAACGGATGGCGGCGCACGGTTAATTCTGCGGTTCGGGTTTAAGGGTTTAATCTTCTTCCACTGTAGTAGTAGCGGAGCTTTCGGTTTGAGCGCGAAATCGGATTTTGAGCCTGGAAATCCGATTTGTTCATCATCAGGCCGGAAATCTTAATTTTTAAAAATGTATGTGAATTACCTTAGTTAGTTTCAATTGGCCGGGCCTGGGTCATCCTATTTCTTCCTGTGCGTTACTGGAACTGGAATGTTAAAAAGTCTAGGATTTGAATGTACCGCGCGTTTTACTCTCAAATTATTGTATGTTCTACGGCAAAATAACATGTGGTTAAAAAATTGGAGCTGATTAACGTCCAATTACAGAACTTACAAAGTCTCAAATACATGTTGTTGCTATTTACTTTATGAAGACTGCGGTCTAGCACGATCGAAGCACCACCGTAATAACGTGGAATTCCATGATTAAATTACCTTGTATTTCCGCGTAATTTAAATATGAAGCTGCCCTAGACTTTTATAATGGCATGAGAACTGGAGAAGTATAGTTGTTGTAACTGTGAATGTGAATGCTACTAGTACACATTCTGTTGTACCTTGTACAAAAAGGAGGAGGATAGGAGCATAATAATAGAAAATACACACAGTAAAATTTCTAAATCCCTGCTGTTTTTTTAACGGCTCAACTGGTGCCCATTGTTTTTAAAGAGAGCGCGGTTGCGGCGTCCTAATACATGATGTTCCGGTTGGAAGTGAGGGTGGAAATTTGAATTTTTCGCTCATTCCCTTCTCGTTTCGCTCTTGTCACGGTGTCTTCCCTCATCCTATTATTATTACAACGACGACGATGAGGATGATGGTGCAAAACGTGTGAAACTCTGCTTGGATTTTTATGCGGATGACTGACTGGCAGCTGACTGTTCACTCTCTGCCCTACTGTTGAGTGTGTATGCTCGTGCATTTTGAAATTCGCACGTCCACTTGAGACCTAACCTACTCCTGTCCTATCTAAAAGTGCATAATACACAGGGTGGGCAGGGTATTTTGTTTCAGGAATTTTCTGGTGAATTTGAAATGCGGATCTTTTTCCACACACACACACATTTGTTGGTCGCAATAGGTTGCACAAGAATATGTGTTTGCCGTTGGAGAAACTACGAAGTAGCTTTGCAACCTGGACCAATATAGTAGTTACGTATTTACGCCTTGTGTATGTGTCATTCGCTCGGAATTGAGTGAGTTGACCTGGTTCTCAAACTGATTAGAATTTTAAAAGGAAATTATCATCATCATCATGGCTCCCACCAGCTCATGGATTGCATGAGGTGACGATTGGGCTGGAGAAGACCTCGACTATGGTTGCCTTTAATAAAGGCGAGTGTGAAGAAAAAAGATTGTTTGGCATTGACCGGTGATGCGATGGCGGTTCTACCTTGCCTCATGTAAAATATATGTTTCTGTACATGTAAACTGTTAGGGGGAATTATGAGTCATGTAAGATGTTGTTGCTGGTGCTGGTGGTAGTTCTTGTTCAAATTCTATCCTGATCACTCCATGTCACGTTTCGTCAGAGCCGTCATTTCAGTGAGTGAGTATCTTCTCTCACATGTGTGAAATGTGAGGAATCTCTTCTCCATGTAATACCTGATGCTGATGCTGGTGGTGGTAGTAGTGGTGGTGGTGCTACCATGCATCCCGTGTGGACTTGTACCGTGGGAATGTCGTGATAGAATTGCCTCAGTCAGTCTCTCTCTCTCTCACTCAGTATTATATGACTTTGTCGTAATTTTTTTCGCGACCAACCGCTGCCACCACCCTTATGTACTGTGCCAGCATGCTGTAGTGTACAGCAAGGGTATTTTTTGACCCGTTGGAAATGGTAGTGGAAACTGGGTTTGTCGTTATAATGATTTGCAAGGGAAGAATCTCATGACTTGATCCTATTATGTATGCGCACACACACATCCACACATATACACACCCACACTCACCCACAGGGATCACTTTCCACTCCTCGAGAGAGATGTTCAATGAAAGGGAAACCTCTTTAACAGGAGATCCGAAGAGATTGATGAAAACCTTGCATGTGTTTCCACTTATGTATTTGCGGGCATTTATACGTGTGAGCACGTGTGTGTGTACATATGTATACGTGTGTATTTAAACGTGTGTGTGCGTATGTTTACGTGTGTATTTAAACATGTGTGTGTGTGTGTGTACACTTATTTTTACGTGTGTGCTTACTCTGATCCCTTCTGACGGGTCAAATAGCCTTGTTTTCCATCCTTGTCGTCGTTCCAATGGTAGGAAGAGAGTATAGAGAGAAAATTATGCGCTCGTTTTTCACACTGCACTCGCTCACAGTGTACCACAGAAAACTCCCCGTCATGTGCATACTCAGAAACGTGCCCAAGTCATGGGTTTTGTCTAACTTTAATACGAGACTTGAATGTTGCAATCCTCCGTGGAATTAAATTATTTTTTTCTCATACATCCATCCATCCATCCGTGGATATGATGATGGTGACGGTGGTGGTGGTGATGAGGGGCGGTTGAAGAGGTGGGATTTACCTTGAAAATCTGCTCTACATTGTGCACAATTGTACTCTCCTCCTACCCTCCATTCTGTTGTAATAGCCCTAGTTGTAGTAATAATAGTTGTAGTATATGATAATGAGGGGAGCTTTAAGAGCCGGATTAGTGCGGTTCTCATAAAGTACGCACGTACGTACGTATTGTATATACGCGTGAGGCTCTCTCAAGTTCCATAGATTTGCGCATGGCCTTATTCATCTGCCATCCGTAGGAACATATGCATAGCTTTTACTATTAAACTGGGATTGAAAACTCGGATGCACTTTATCTTGTTGAACAATAATAGTAGTAAGGCATTGGCATTGGAATGACCACATAGGGATGGGATGAGCCCACTTATTATTGTTACTACGGTGGAAGGTGGTGGAAGTGCTAATAAAAGTACACACGCTGCTGCTGGTCTCATCTCCTCCCAATAAAATATACGTTATGCACTCTGCCCCACGCTGCACCACTCTACACTCACATTCTCCTTCCAGCCAGGCAGTCAGATTTTTTTCATCAATAAAAATTTCCTAAGAAAAGCTCATGTGTGTGGGCTGGGATGGTGCATGCATATGAGTCACTGCATGGGTTTTGAGACCCAAGACTTGGATGTGATGCAGCCGTTTAGTAGTATAATGCAAATATAATCTTTGGAGCCGAAGCTGCCGTAGGAACCCGTTGATGAGCTCATAATTCGTTAATTTATGAAGAGAGGCTGGGAAGGCTGACATAATGCTTCTGCTGCTGCTGCTGCTGCTGACTGTGAGAGCCAAAAGGGTAAACAATATAACTGGGACTGCGCATAATAGCCTCCGCCGAGTCACCTTCGCACAACTAACTGAAGAGCCAAGTATATTTTCTGTCCCCTGCAATAATGGCCACGAGAGAGAGTTATGATGAGGGTTAGGTTAAAAGAGAGAGGAGTTAATTTTAAACTTTATATTTCTGTTGTCGTACGTATCCCGTGTATGTGTCCACGTGTGTAAATATGATCCCCATTGGAGCATATGAAGACATGTTCATTGGCGACACGATGATGGCTACCACACCACACTACTGCGGTGAATACGACCATTAGCAATCACTTACACTGTGTGACTCTTTTAGAGCTTGGCTAATCCATGTCCACTGCCATTAATGGGTTTGTAAGTGGACGGTCGCAAAAGCGACGACACACGACCCAATATAGCAATAATGCCGTGAGCCGCAATGACTCCCTGATTTGACGTCAAGCTACTACAGGCTAAATTGCTGACGGACTAAAATGAGTGCCGGATTGACGAATCGTTATTTTCGGAAAGCGGGAACTATTCACACATTCCATCTCAATGACCAAAACCCTACCATGTTTACCGCCTTGGTTCTGCTCGTAGTACCTAATTGTGGCTTGTTTTCCTCCGCATGAGCTCCCCTGATTAAAAGGGACTCACTCAAGTATGAATACGGATGTATTTAAGGAAAATCTATGGGATTCTATTTAAAAAATCCATCTTGATTATTTCCTTAGTCAGTATATAGGGCTTTGTAAGTACACACACACAAACACACAGAGCCAAGAAACAATAGACTGGAATTAGTGTGCTGCAGGCGGGACTGGCGTTTAGTTTTACCCACAGCACAGGTTTTAGGGTCCGCCTAATATTACTTGCATGCTGAGCCGGTGCGGTGGTGGTGGAGTTGAACAAATCTGTGTGTAATGGGATCAAATACATGTACACTTGCTATAGTAGAGTACATATTGCAATGCTAATCAGATACATATACACATATCCCCACATGGTTTTAGTTAGTGGTGTAGTCCAACTGTTCCGCATGGAATGGCTTGTAATAAAATACTGTGGGATTCATGCCGGTGGAGTCGAACGATTCTGATGATTGTTGCGGTATTATTGTAATGCACTTTCCGACGCGTGTGCCGCCAGTTCGAATGGAATGGAAAGATTGTTTGTAAATTGTTTAAAGGAATACGCTTTCCGACGGAGGCTGATCTGATGCTGATTGAGAGTCGAAATGACCAGTTTTTGACAGTATGACCAGTATGTAACGTGACATTTGGACCCGAGCGATTTTAAAAATGAAAATTTGTGGTGGGTTCGATGTAGTAGTGGTGATAACTGGATTAGTAGTAAAAAAAAATAATAGTAGCTCTGTAAAGGCATATATACATTTTTGGGAAGCTGGATTCGGGTAGGATTCATTGGAAAAATCCCATGTGTCATTGAGGGCCTCCATTTGATGCTATACATGTACTATTCCCGGGGCGATGGACGGGAACTGATTGAAAAGGTGTGAAATGAACCATGGAATTATGACCTGGACACGCACGTATATATGAAGGCTGTTGGCCACAGTGCATAATAATGATTGTTAGCGTATAGGTGTTGTGCTTTTGCCTGAATGTGTATGTGTGGCGTATGAGAAATGATAGAATTGGATTTATCGCCCCGACAGCCGCCGCTTCTAGGGTTTCCTCCACTCCGACCGGGCCTTCTCACTGTCCTCATGGGCGAGATATACACAATGTAATGTTGCTAAAGAATGAATGGTAATGAGGAGGGTGGAACGGAGGTTATTGATCCCGGGAAGGAATTAGTAATAGATTATATTATTGATGAGGGGTAATATAATTGGATGACATTGGGATGGGATGAGGCCTGACTAACTGACTGACGACGACGACGACGACTCACTGTCTGAGCCAAGTGGAAATGCTGCTGCTGTCCACGTGAGACGTGAAGTCAATCGAGAAATGTGATGGGAAATGATTTGGGATATTCGTTCTCAGTTTTGGAGACTTGAGGTTGTGGTAATTTGAAATGCCGGCTAATATTTTTCAGTTTGGAAGAGATTCTGGTCAAATGAAACGATGGCGGATATTCGTTAAATCTGGAGAGTTTTGTTAGTGTGAAATAATGGTGGATATTCTTATTTGTCGTTAATGTGAAAAAATAATGGTATGGCATACATATGTGACATGTCAAATATTCATGGTAATGTGTAATATCTTGAGAAGGTAGTTCATGTGTTTTTTTCTCTCTGTGACACAGGTAAATGTTCGTGTGACAACGATGGACGCAGAGCTGGAGTTTGCGATCCAGCAGTCCACGACCGGGAAGCAGTTATTCGATCAGGTGGTGAAGACGATCGGGCTGCGTGAAATCTGGTTCTTCGGACTCCAGTATGTAGACAGCAAAGGCTACACTACTTGGCTCAAGTTGAACAAGAAGGTATTTATTACAGGGTTAACCCCGATTGGACCTATGATGAATATATACATATATATCCCTTGGGGCCTTTTTAGTGGCTAATGTAAACTGTTTGGGACTTTTCTGGGGCTTTGGGTATCTATAACAGGTTGTACTATATTACTATTATTACACACACACTGTAAATCTACCCTCGAGGGTTTGTACCGACTACCATCTGAATGAGCAGAACTGACTGACTGACTGACTGAGAGTGAGGCAGACTTTGCATTTGCCTTACTTCTTGCTCATTATTTGAATTGCCTGCTCTCAAACTAAGTGTCCACATACATGCAGGGCATTGGCATTATGTTGGATACCCATACGTATTTCTATATGTATGTGTATAACCCATGTGTATTTATATATATGCATATATGTACATAACAGTTGATATAGTTTCACACGAAGAAAATACTGCTTTTTTCCCATCCTCATGTGGTTTCGGGTTGGTTGGGGAAGAAAGCTTGGATTTGTTCTGTATAGTTTACATGTACACTCCCGTTCCGTTTCAAATTTGCAGAGAAGAGTCTTTCAGTCAGTCAGTCATTCATTCATTCATTCATGGAGTTTCTCTTTTGAAGGGGGAAAATATCTGTGAGTGCTCAGTGAGTGAGTGAGGGAGTTGAACATGTAAAATAAGGTGTGTGTGTGTGCACATGAGATTTTCAAAGAGTCTCCAATTAACGGGAATGTAAAAAGATGGCTTGTAACAATAGACGGGGAATTGGTGTGTATTATGTATACATGAAATTGTTTGTCGTCTGGTTTCACCTGTATTTAAATATGTATATAATATATGTAGATAGATGTATAGATGCATATATGCGTACATATATTTTTCTCTCTTTGTCACGCTTGCTTTCCCATACGCTGCGCCGGGGATAACTACTACTACTACTGCCACTGCCGTTGCCTGCTGCTGCTACTACTACTCTACTACTACTGCTACACTATCTCACATATGAAATGGTTGAACAACAACAACAACAACAACAACGGGGATTATGATAACGTTTCAAAGGAAGAACCCGAGGATTTCCTTGAGATCTGCGTCCGCAAGGTGCGGCGCCAAGGGGACTCTGACCTGGTATTTTTGTCCACTGAGAATTGTGTATTTTTGACAAATGTATGTTTTACATGTGATCGCCGTCAAGTTTTTCTGACGGTTGTTATTTCAATGTTATGATTTTCATATTATTATTATTATTGCCCATTGATAAGATTGGCGGTTTTGAACTTGTGAAGATTCAGCATAATTTTATTTTACTGCGCTCAACCGGATATATTATTATTATTATTAAAATTATTATTATTATGTCTCTGTTTGGAGAAAAGATGCTTATATAAATACTCTTTTTGTCTCTCTTCCTCTCTATCGCTGTGAGCAGTTGAGGGCTAGAAATTGCGTTGCGGAAGGTTCTTAAGGAGCTCATTTAATATCTGTTGAGGTACTTAATATACGAATGAGTGTTATTTCAACTTTGCTACACACAACTATTCTACGGTAGATGATTTGTTGCACAAGAGTGTGGTTGGTGGTGCTACTGCTGCTGCTGCCAAACTGTCACATTTTGTCTCGCACGTCATTGCCATATGTCTTTCACTACTATTACTATGTTCCGCTTTGCCGTTTACGTTTGAGTTTTTATGTTGAATTTTTCCGTTTGACGGCGGGCTCTAATGTCCGTCATGTATGTGTGTGTGTGTGACCTAAATTTCTGACTGGATTTAAAAGTCGGGAGATTCAGGCAGTTTTTTTACCGCAGTTAATTCTTGTAATATGATTTATGTACTTTTAGGGGATTGGGATGCAATTTACTATTTTATACACACAAGCATGTTTGCTTTGAAGGGGAAAAATACTTACTATGCATGGGGATGCACTGGGATTTTTGGATAATTTTATTTTTTATTTCACACAGTATCGTAGCGGTAAAGTGTTGATGATGATGATGATGATGACGGAGTAGATGGGGTGGTAATGTGAGATTTGCTATGTTCGCAGGTACTAACACAAGACATTAAGAAGGAATCCCCTTTGCAGTTCCGATTCCGCGCCAAGTTCTACCCCGAGGATGTAGCTGAGGAGTTGATTCAGGATATTACAACGGTGGGTGGTTGAGAGAGCCTTGTGAAAATATTTGGAATTTATTTTGTGTTGGTTCATTTATTTAATTTAAATCTTAATTTATTTTTTATTGGTTGGTTTATTTCATTTAAATTTTAATTTATTTTTACTCATTTATTTTTTCATTTTAGATACGATGCTCATTAACTTTTACTGCTTTCATTTTTGTATTTTTAATTAGTTTGCTAAAATTCGAGAAAATAATGACGATATATGTTTCTTCACTGTTCCAGAGACTCTTTTACCTGCAAGTGAAGAACGCCATAGTTTCCGACGAGATCTACTGCCCGCCGGAGACCTCCGTCCTCCTCGCCTCCTACGCCGTCCAGGCCAAGTACGGGGACTACAACAAGGATGTTCACACGAGTTTGGCCAACGACCGGATCCTGCCTCAGCGGGTCATGGACCAACACAACATGTCCCGCGAGGAGTGGGAGGAGCGGATCCTCACCTGGTGGAAGGAGCACAAGGGGATGATGCGGGAGGATGCCATGATGGAGTACCTCAAGATTGCTCAAGACCTCGAAATGTACGGCGTCAACTTCTTCGAAATCAAGAACAAGAAGGGCACAGAGCTCTGGCTCGGCGTCGACGCCCTGGGCCTCAACATCTACGAACAGGAGGACAAACTCACGCCGAAGATCGGCTTCCCCTGGTCCGAGATCCGGAATATCTCCTTCAACGACCGCAAATTCGTCATCAAGCCCATCGACAAGAAGGCCCCCGACTTTGTCTTCTTCGCTCCCCGCCTCCGGATCAACAAGCGGATCCTGGCCCTCTGCATGGGCAACCACGAGCTCTACATGCGCCGCCGGAAGCCCGACACCATCGAGGTCCAGCAGATGAAGGCTCAGGCCCGCGAAGAAAAACTCGCCAAGCAGCAGGAGCGGGAGAAGCTCCAGCGGGAAATCGCCGCCCGCGAACAGGCTGAGCGGAAGCAGCAGGAGTATGAAGAGCGCCTCCGGGCCATGCAGGAGGAGATGGAGAAGCGCCAAAAGGAGTTGCAGGATGCCCAGGATACCATCCGCCGGCTCGAGGAGCAACTTCGAAAGTTGCAGGAGGCCAAGGAGGAGTTGGAGACGCGTCAGAATGAGCTTCAGGCCATGATGGAAAAGCTGGCCGAGAGCAAGGAGTTGGAGGAGGCGGAGCGACTCAAGCTGGAGGAGGAAGTGCGGGCCAAACAGGAGGAGGTGAAGAGGATCCAGGAGGAGGTTCAAGCCAAGGATGAGGAGGCTCGGAGGCTACAGGAGGAAGTGGAGGAGGCCCGGCGGAAACAGGAGGAGGCGGCCAAAGCCATGCTCCAAGCCTCCACCACCCCAGCTCATCACATGGTCGGGGATCATGATGATGACGATGATGAGCAGGTGCCGAATGGCCATTCGGAAGACTTTGACACGAGCGGGATCGTCAATGAGGATCCCGTCGAGGGGATGCGGACGCAGGCGGAGCAGAACGAGCGACTCCAGAGTCAGCTGCAGAAACTCAAGTCGGATCTGGCGGAGAAGCGGGACGAGAACTTGGAGACTACCATGGATAAACTTCACAAGGAGAATGTGAGGCAAGGGCGGGACAAATACAAGACATTGCGGGAGATCCGCAAAGGCAACACTAAGCGACGGGTGGATCAATTTGAAAATATGTAAACAAAAAGTAAAAATAATAGTAAAATAATAATAATAACAATAATTATCTTCTTGATAAATATTTAAAAAATTCTGGCTCCGTTAAAAACAGTAAAATATTTTCCAAGGAATTTTCCCGCGTATTTTTTCTCCCTCCCCTGAAAAAAATATATATGAATATTCCGGCAACAACAACAACACTATAGCCTTACTACTGTATTAAACAAAGGATTAGTATTTTTAGACTTTGTCTACAACAACACAATTATTCCAATGTAATAGCCATAAGGGAAATGGAACTGAAAAAGGAAGCGTATTAGAGAATTGCCGTACGTCGCCGCCGTAACGTTAATGATAATAGTAATAATAAAATAATTATAAAGTATATAAATAATAATAATAATTCCGTGAACCTATATGACCGTGTGTACCTAACGAATACAGACAATTATTTCTGTACATACATATACAATATATACATATAGACATATATATTGTTCCAAAAATAAAAAATAATCATTATCTACACACCTGAGAAAAATATAAGCAACTGTTGTACACACAGAATAATATTAAGAATAATAATAATAATAGTAAACTATCAGTACTATTGCTATTGCTATTATCACTACTACAACACACATACACACAAGATGTAACAAATTATTCTTGTTATTCAATGAAATAATAATAATTATTATTATTTACTATATTGTGTAGCCATGTATCATAGCTATCACAATTATTATTACTAATATTATTATAATTATTATATTGTTATTATATATATACATATATAAATAAATATACATTATGTATGTCCAGATTCCAAGCAAGTATTTTTTAGGTGTACACGGAAACTGAATTCAGTATATACATGCGTGCATCATATGTTGTCACATTGCTGAATATATAATGTTACATGTATCGATAGAAATTTATTGTCATTATTCTTACTATTATTATTATTATTATTTTCGTTCTTTTTCCCAAGTGTACGAGGGGGGAGGATGCGAAGGTATGAATTTATAAATGATAATAATAATAATTGTATTGAAGAACAGGACGCTCCTTTTTCCGGAGTTGAAAAGCTTAAAATACAAGTGCAGTACTGCAGCATGTGACGACGAAGGCAGTCGAGCATGCACGAACACATAGAGATCTTATTAACAACAGTTGTTGGTTATCTATAGATTTATATTACTGTATATTCCATCGTATATTTGACGAGACGTGTATGTAATAATAGACGGCCAACGGATTACTTTTGACTGCGATTCTGGTGATGATCATGTTGATGATGAGTTGATTGTCATAGTTTATTATTATTGCTATGTAGTAATACTTGAGTGGAATGGTGGAAATGAAATGGATGATCGGCTATTTCCAATCCATTATTATTACTATTATTATATATATGAATAAATGTATCTTTAAATTATCTAAATATCATTGTGTAAGTATGTATGGCGTACTATAAACTATGTCATTGTTATTTGTTGTCGTATGTCATCACACATATTTCACTGGAGAATTAAATTCTGGAATTGGAATACGTGACTGTTCACTTTACTCAATTCGGTAGTATTATGGTTATGGTGTGCGCGTTGAAGCTGAAGACGAAGCAGCAGATTGTTGTGTACTTATCCATCGGTCTAATTCAAATTTACGTACTACAAGTGCAAGTAGTTGTGACCTGGAATTACCATGAATAATTTCAACCTTTAAGCAGAACGGTACAGTAAGCTGGTATGTGGGCATAACTTTACGAGAGAATTAATAGTTGAATCCCAAATAGCCTTAAAGGCAAATAGAGGAAGGGTACGGTGTCGAAGAGACTTGAACTATGTGCTAAATATTAAGTACTAAGCCATGGCCTATACAACTAATCCGAAGTTGCTTCAGG
>WJFA01001115.1:0-24442 GCA_009870155.1 Pseudobourletiella spinata | reverse complement strand
GCAAACACTAGTGAGAAGGGAAAAAAGAAAATTACAGTGAGGTATTAAAGAAAGGGGTATACGAAAGGGTAATTAGCGAAGAGTTTCCAGGGGTAAATCATGGGGTTGAAACAGTAGTTATCCCGGGGAGGCATGTTCGTAATTAGGGTGAAGTCCGTCGTACTTTAGGAGAAAATGTCATGGGTAATTCGAGCATTAGGTCCGGAAATAATTTCGGTACGGGAGACTTACGACGACGAGGAGTTACTGATCACACCTCTGCCGCGTTGGAAGGGCACGCCGCTGCCACAAATGCTGTGAAGGAACCAGAGACCTCGAAGGAAACCGTGAAATAGCTGTACGAGAAGGACGAGACGGAAGTGACGGGACCGGACAGGAAGGCGGAAACCCGAGCCTATGAGCGAGAAGTCGACGTTGCTCAGCTCACTGGAAATACGCCACCGATTGATGTAGACGTCACGGAAATAAATGAGACGGACTTCCAGGAAGAAGACAGCTGGAGCCCGGAAGGAACAACAGATCATCTTAGTAATGATAAAATATTGAAATGGCTCGTACCCCTGAGTTTGCTGAGTCAAATCACCCCGAGTCATGCCGAGCGAGTCACTGGATGCGAACAGGAAGTATACGCCACTGTGGAAGATAGAGGAGATAGCGCGCAGTCAACTCTCTTCACACGGGACGGCGATGAATCCGACGCTGATGTAGATTCCGGCATAGAAAACATTAATGTTTGCGAAGACCCTAAGATATGGAAACCTCAAGACGGAGAAGTTCAGCTTACCCCTGAAAATTTTGAACAAGAATTCAATGAAGGCCTCGTACACCCCGAAAGATATAAAAAAAATAATTGGTCACATACTTTCACCGCTAGAGATGATTGAGGAAGGAACGGATGATGAGACAGTCCCGAAGTCTCATCTCCCACAAATAAGATGCACTGTGTGTGCACGGAAGAAGGATACGTGCAGGATGCACGAATTTTTAGTTTATGACAGCCTAACCTATAGCGAAGAGGACGTTCCAGGCGGTCTTGGTCACGGTCGCACTGTAAGCCAAATGAGGAAATTATACAACCGGGAAATGTCACATGGAAATACCGGAAACATTATCAGATACAGATTACGAATATCAGCTGGAAGAGCTGATTACCCCTTTTATGCAGTTGTCGATAAAGGGGCAACTATTAACGTGATTTCAGAGAACACCGCTAGGCTCGTGCAGTTGTACGCGGGTAGTTCCATTCGAGTCACCCGTTTTAAGTACCGTTGCCAGCGGAAAAGGCGGAACTTTCACAAGGAAAGCTTGGTTAGCATTAAGGATTCATGGGAAAACAGTCGCGGCTAGTTTCGCAATCCTCGGAGGAGCAGCTACAGGCATCATACTTGGATTCCCATTTCTCAAACAGTTCGGAGCAAGGCTGGACATGGGCAGCGGAAAAGTTTGCTTCCCCAAGGAAGAGAGTTGTCACGGAAATTGTCATAGCGAGACGTGTGGGCCGAACACCGAGGATGAAGTCGCGGTAGAAAATGAAGCGGATTTGAATGAACTTGTAGACAGGTGGCGAGATCAGCTGATGAGACAAAATCTATGGGAGACAGAAGATGAGGACTTTAGGCGCATAAGATTATGCCAAAGAATCGAGTAGAGAATCGGCGCTAGCAAACATCCAAACACAAGCAGAACTCTTTGAATACGATTCCACCAGTATATCAGATGCCTCGGAAAGATTCAAAGGAAGAAACATAAACCACCTTTGGAATCGGCCCTTTGACCCAGAATGAGAAATGACGGTAATGTTGGGAGTGACGTCATCTAGTAACCGCGAGCCAATATATCAATGGATTTTCGGAATAATTGACACTGGAGCGGCAGTGAACATGATGTCTGAGGAAGCAGCCTATATACTGAAAGAATACGCCCGACACGCTCTGAAAATAGTCCGGTTAAAGAAACCACTAGCATTAAGTACAATAGACCCAGAAAAACAAATCAATTGTACAAAGGTAGCGTACGCGGCATTCAAGTTTGGATTAAGGTGGCTCGTGACAGCGTTCGCAATTGTGAGGAATGCAACCGATGCTATCATTCTTGGCTCATCATTTCCTCAAGAACACCGAGCAAAGATAAATTTACGTAAGAATGACATTTGTTTTCACCGAGACTCTCAACATCATCCGCTGCGATACCGATGGGATGTGGACGACTCAAGAACGTCGGATTCAGATGCGGAACAGACTAAATGAATCCACTATGATGAAAGTTCTCGATGTGTCGGATATACCTGATGTAGGTGAAAAAATGGATCCAGAAATTCGTCAGGAATTTATTCGGGAAACTAAAACCCTTGAGAGTGAGATAGAACTGTACACGGAGCGCGTATTTGAGCTGGAGCCTGTAAACAATAGGAAAATAATCTTAAAAGCGAGCCAGAAAATCACAGGAGATTACTACATTGAACCGGTGATTGACACAATGGAAGATGAATTTAAAGTTCCAGACGGCGTTTTCATACCAGCAGGGTTAGCAAAATTCGAAAAGGGCCGAGCTGTGTACGGCGTGATGAATGCCCGGGACGAAAGAAGTCCTTCTAGTAATCCGTTACGTTGGATCAGCAGTTCCCGTAGAAAATGAACTACCTCAAGTCGAGCCAACGTCCGAGTATTTCAGCGCCTTACGCATAGGAGACGTTTCTAAAACGACAGCAAATTCTCAGCACACATATGAGCCCATAACGGACGAACAATTTACAAAGTTTAAAATCTCGGAGGTCCTGAATGAAGAGCAGCGGCAGTGAATCCGTGAATTTGTAAATATACACCGGGCAGCATTCGCGTCCGAGGGCGATGCCCTTGGAAGAATACGGGGATATTACGCAACGATTAATACCGGAAATAATTTACCCGTAAATATCCGTACCTTCCGTACCGAGCATAGAAGAGGCAGATTTGATGGAGAAATACGTGAGAGACATGGAGAAGCTCGGCAATGTAGAACCATGTTATTCGCCATCGAATTCCCCTGTTTTCCTAGTAGAGAAGGCAGATAAAACAAAATGGTTTGTCATCGATTTTCGGGAATTGAACAAAAGGATCGTGCCAATGGAATTTCCCTTACCAAACTACGACGATATACTTCAGCGAGTCGGCGACTCCCAAATCTTGCCATGGCAAGGTTTCAATCAACTCGAATTAGATTTCGAGAGCAGAGGTAAAACCCGGTTCACTACCAAATCAGGTGGATACCGGTACAAGAAGCTTCCAATGGAATTCATCCATAGTCCGGGGATCCTGCAACCTGCAATGCAGCATATACTGCCAGATTTGTGTTAGAAAGCTGCTATGGTTTTCGTCGATGACATTCTAGTACACGCAGCCGACTTCGAAGAGTTAAAGGCACGACTCAGTCTCGTATACGGAGAGTTCCTGGCAGCCGGAGTTACTTTCAAACCCGAAAAGTGTTGTTTTGGATTCAGCGAGCTCAAGTTCCTCGACCACATACTCGGAAACGATAGAATCCGTGTCGACCCGAAGAAAATTGATGCCATTCAGAAATTTCCACGTCCGACAACTGTAAAAGAAATGCAGAGATTTTTAGGAATTTGCACGTATTATTCTAAATTCATAAAAGGATTTACCGAACTAACCCGACCATTACGGGAGGTGTACCACGGAGGCCGGCCCGCTGATTGGTGTCCCAAGACGGAGGAAGTTTTTGAAAGAGTGAAAGAAATAATGTCGACTGCACCTACTCTGGATAGACCCGCCAAGGGAGCTCTTCTAACGATAGAGACGGACGCGTGCTGGACCGGAATCGGCGGAGGTTGCTTACAATCCCGAGACGATGGAAAGACGTGGAAACCGCTCGCTTTCTACTCCAAGAGTCTGACGCCAACCTAGAGGAAGTACACAACGACGGAGAAGGAATTTTACGCAATCGTGATGGCTCGAAACAAATTTAGACATTTTATATTTCAACACTGGTTTATAGTGGAATCGGATCATGAGTGTTTGACAAAATTATTACGGCTGAAAGATCCTCACGGTAGATTAGCTCGATGGGCTATGCAGATAGCATCATACGATTGTAAGATTAGATACCGTCGTGGAACCACGATGGCTTGGTTTATGTGCTTTCCCGAGCTCCAGTAGATTCCGCATCTGAGGAAGAGTCATGTGACGAGATGCGGATGAAATCAGGCCGTTATTTCTTCCACCGTGATTCAGACACCCCATATCTTACGCACCAGCCCACAGATACGAGGTAACTATGGGAATCCCAGATGAGTACATACGTTTCTAAACCCTGCATAAGTACACGGAGGAAGAACTTCGCGAAGTGGGTCCCTTCAGAGTGACGTGTGATGCATGGACTCTGGAAGAATTTAAAAGAGTGCAGTAGCAAGTATGTGCACCTGAAGTACTTGGGAAATTACGGACTTATCCACGACGTGTTGTACTATTCCGACCCGAAGAGTCCAGCTGCACCATGGAGATTAGTCGTCCCGAAACAAATGAGGGAGAAAATGCTAAATTTGGTTCACTGTTCAGATGTAGGAGGACATCATGGATTCCTGAAAACCTATAAGATCACTAAATCCCGTTATTACTGGCCCGGAGTCATTTTTGTCATTGCCGTACCTTCCAGAACGGCTCGAGCCTCGGATACGGTGACTATTTTACGCAAATACCTCTTATACGAGTGGGGCGAATCGGAAAAATTACTTGAAGAAATTTGCGTATCAAAATGTGCGCACCTGGGATAAACATAAAGGCTGCTTTCTTTTCTTGAAATATCCAGTACTCGGAGGCTATTGATGGAATCCCGTTCAAAGTTGTTACTGGATGGGAACCTCGCAGTACGTGGGATATGATGACCCTGTCATACTCTCGAGTGAAGAATCCATCCTCTCGGAAAGCGAAGAAAAACGAAAGGAGATAGAGCATGAAACCTTTGAAACGACGTTAGGCAAACAAGGAGTACGAAAATCACGGCATGAGGATCCCGGACATTAAGTTTAGCGTTGGTCAGCGAGTCTGTCTGAGAAACTCCGCAAAGAAAGAGTTCGAATCAAACTATTTAGGACCTTATACAGTTGTCAAAGTTCTGGGTGAGAGTACATACGACCTGAAGTTACACCCAGACGACACTCATGGCAAATCCAGAGACGCGGCTCGGGATAATTTGAACAACTCCCGAGAGCCGGCAAAATTCGTTGAGACAGCCTCAGAGTCAGAGGAACAGATGTCAGTGGGTCGAAAGACGCAAAAGTCACCTAGGAAAAGAGCAGCAGCAAATGAGCCTCCCCTATCGGATGAAACAGACAGTAACCCAGCCGTGGCAGTAGATCCTTTTGTGTTACAGTCACATCCCGTCAGTCGACCGGTACTAAAAAAGAGTCCCGTACCTGTCATAATCACAGAAAAAACTCTCATGACAGAGCGAGAGAAACAGATCGTACACGCTTCAATTCGTGTCATTGAATCATATTCGTCAAGTGAGAAAGAGGTGATTGGAGGCAGAATTAGTCGCAACCAGGAGGATCCAACATTTAGGCCGTCTCGGATCAACATGCCAAAAGTAAACGATGGACCGGCCAGAAACATTCGAAGTCAGAGAGCGCGGACGGAGGAACAACGAAGTACCCAGCCTACAGTTTCGAACGAAATAACAGTACAAGTTAGTCAGCTCGGAGAAATTTTGCAAGGAGAGCCACAAACTGGAAATGAGGAGACACAAGTTGCAGTTACGGAGATTTGTACGAACGAGGAGGAGCTTGTAAGTCCCGGAAGGGAACCAGCCGGCTGAAACGCAAGTAGTCGAGGACGTGATAGGAATTCATTCAGTTATGAATTCTGGAGACCATACGGCAGGAGTCACGATAAACCTGAATAATCACGTGACCGTAGTGGCCGAAGAGGATCCAGTGGTGGCACAACGACCTGTAGACATCGTAGAAGATGCAGTAAATTGCGAGAGTGATAATTATAAGGCTTTGGAAATAAATAGTACGAATGCGGAAGAAATCCAAGTTGAAGTACCGAATGCCGTTGCGGAAAGCTTCATGGATCAAAATACAAGTCAAGTCGAATAGTTAGCGGACGAGGTGGAAAATCTTCAATCGGAAGTTAGGAAGACGGCGAGGTTTGCAAATCTCGAGCCAACAGTAATCGGAATTGGAGGTGAAGAGCAGTTCGCGACTAGTTCAACCGATAATCACGCACCAGATACACCGTAGTCCTGTAGAGAATGGGAGAGTAACTTTAATTTTGAAGAAACTGAGGGGCACAAGGTCATGAGAGTATTAATGATGAACCTGGATCTTCATTACCGGGGGACATAGAAATTGAGTTTTCTCAGCTCGTGCAAAAGGTGGTCGACAACATTCAGAGTGAAGAGGCCGGAGGAGATCAACAAGTGGCGCCACAAGAAGTACCAGGCGTTTCCCCTGCGTATGTCGAAATCTTGGAAGATTCCCTCCGTGTGTTGGCTCATTCGTTAGACATGGATATGCGTTCGGCAGGTAGGAGTCTTATCGCAGCCCAGGAAATGACCAACGAGGAATAAGCCGAAATCCTGCGAGAGGATTCCCTGGAGAATGAAGCGAGATTAAAAATAGCTATCGACGAAAATGTGTATGAAGCCTGGGGTCTTTTCCAAACCAAGGGTTGATTTATGGAACCAAGGATTCGATACTTTGATACCCCATCAGGCAGGTCAACTAGTGCGCGGGCAGTAGCGGGAAGTTCTCGTGGTGTAAATATTTTCCGTGATGTAGAAACTGGTGAAAATCAAAGTCGAAACGCGCCAAGCATAAGCAATACCGTACAAATGACGGACGTAAATACCACGGTTGAAAGGATGGAAATCGATGAAAATTGTGAACCAACCGTGAATGGCAAACCAGAGGAACCCATGGAAACCACCCAGCTCTTGAGTAACTGTCGGCGAGAGAACTCGGAGAGTAGCTATGAGTCCCGAGCAGAAG
Source organism: Pseudobourletiella spinata (assembly GCA_009870155.1). Taxonomy (NCBI): domain Eukaryota; kingdom Metazoa; phylum Arthropoda; class Collembola; order Symphypleona; family Bourletiellidae; genus Pseudobourletiella; species Pseudobourletiella spinata. The sequence goes on along the minus strand of WJFA01001115.1, from coordinate 17,454 downwards.
GAATCAGCGTGGAAACTTATGGGAGCACAGACTCACAGTTAGGACCCCTTGAAATCAGCAATTGTCCGAGTTTGGAAGTTCTGGGACTGGCAACTCCGAAGTTGGATACGGTCGACCGAGTAATTGAAAGCGAACGGGAAGAGTAGCAGTGGGCATATCGAGAACAGAATCACCGGAAAATCGCGTAGAGCCACAACCTGTAGTACACGAAAATCCGAAAATTTAAAATCCGGAAGCACCTCCATTAGTCCCGAGTGAGAGTTTCACGAATGTGGTGAGTGATAACCCTTAAGTAATAGGAATACTGGTGAAAGTTCAAGTGAAACATCGAGCAACGGACCGACTACAGACAAGTTATTTGCCTTACCGAATCTAAAGAGGCCCCATCAAAAGAAAGACGGTCAAAGTTCAGCGAGTTCTACTAAGTACCCACAAAAAAAGGTCCAGCGGGTGCTGCTATCGAGAGTGTCCGCAGGGCTAAAATAGGAACAGACCAGATTGTGAAAGAAACTGGGACATATATTAGTACTGAGAGTAATCCGCAAATAAATGAGACTGTTGGTGCTGAATGTGAAACGGAGGTGCAGCAGTACCTGCGAGGCCTGGAGTCGGAGGATGAAGAAATGGCTGAAGGAACCATTACGGTTGTGAACCAGACCGTGGGAATCGAAGCAGAAACGGAAGGGTGTGAGTACTTACAAGGTCTTCCATCCAATGAAGAGGATATAACCAAAAGGAGTACCCACCCGGATGCTGAAACTAGGAATGAATCGGAGTCACAACATCAAAGATTTTCGGAGAGACGGGGAAGCCTCCGATGAGTGGCCCGACGAGAATCTGATGCAGACCGATGCGACGGCAGTTAGAGATGAATGCGATCCAACCGTGACTCGGGAACAGATGAACCGTGCGGAAGAAAACAGAAAATGAAAAAATCAACAACAATTGCGAACGAGAGATTGAGACTGAATGTGTGAGGGTACCAGTTGATAATGTTGATTTTTCGAGTTTAGGTACTCCGCCGGCAGTTGAGAGCCAACTTGAGGTTCCTGTAGTCGAGAATGTTGAGGTCACGGAAGAGAGAAGTGAGCCAGAGGACGTCATCGAGGATCAGCCAGGATCCAATACCGAGGAGTTAGCCCGGACGAAGGACGGGCAAAAAGACATCGTGGGTCAGCTGGAACAGATCGAGGCGCAAACTGAGATTCATCCGGTGGAGACAACAGCGGTTACAACGAGTGTGTCTAGCTACATGGGATCAGAAGCCACTGATACTGGGAGCACACTCGGAAGTTCAACCAGCGGAGGATTACGTCGGTCGACCCGAACCAGCAAACCCGTGCACCGCTATAAGTCGGAAGCATTTTCAACCCGAACTCGCCGGAGAAGAAAAGGGAGCATCCAATGGGTTTCGCATGTGTGGACCGAACATGAAGACTCTGATGAAGACTGGGTTGTAATAGAAGAAAGCATCGTAAATGAGTGAGATTTGGACCACGAGGAAATAAAAGTTTATGAATAATTATCTGTTGAATTTTCGGTTTATTAAATTTAATGTAGGTAAATTTAATGATCGACACCGACTCCATTTACTGAAGAATAGAATTAAGTGCATTTACTTGGGTCACATGCTGTCGCATATTGTCCTCACGAGTATAAATTCTTGAACAGTATGGTCACTCAAATCGACCCGGCTGTGGTCTGTTTGTGAGACACTACTTTCTTCCAAATCAAACAAGGATAATGGCGAGAGATTTTCTGTAAGTAATCACAGATGGGTTTATTTGATGAAGAGGCTTTCGGAGGAATTTTGAACTCAAACTCAATTTTATTATCACTGACCCTTTGGCTCTATTAAAATTTTTATTAAAAGTCACCCTAAGTAAACCCAACATTTCAGTTAAATTAAGTAATATTCAAAAAGATTTCACTCGCCTGCACTGATTCCGATGCAATGAAGGTAAACCCAAATGCGACAGCTAACTGTCCAAACCGAGTCTAGTCCATGTCCCGGAGGCGTACGGATCCTGTGTAGATGATTTCCAGCAAAATTTTAAGCTCCGCGACGCCACAGAGTGTAGCTCAAAAGGCAGCGGTTTCGATGTCGAACAGACTTTTGACACTCTACTCGGTTCATAGGAGAGATATTTCGTTGTTTGGAATTATTATTTTCTTTCCCAGTCAGTTTCAGTAGACTTGACCGTAATTTGAGGAACTCAGACTAATTTCTAAACGTAACTCTTACCGAGAGAATTATCCTATGAGCCCGAAAGAGGGTCGGTCCACACTTGAGTGTTACATCACAGTATTTATTTGTTTGAAAATAATCCCAAAATTCGAACCGCAATTCTCTCAGTTTAACGAGTGAAGGCACGAGCACGCTGATAGTATGAGAGTAACCGGAGTACAAATGAGTTATGATCTAGTAGCTGTTAAGTATAAGCAAAGTGGAACGTTGGTAGCAGTCAACGTGGTCAGATTTGAAATCAGCCGCGGATGCCTACGATTGGTGGAGAGTGTACGCAGGCCGGCCAAAGCACGGGTAATGCGTTAGAGTTATTGCTGAGCGGACGTCGTTGGTAAGCGTGTGGAAAACGTCAGTCATGCAGTAGAGCACATTGGAGTTAGAGCTCGGAGAAGTAGTCGCGCAGTTTCTCGAAATTTGTACTCTTGGTTTTAAAAGAAAAATCGTCAAAAATGGCTTGGTATTTGAACTCGGGTCATGTGCCGCCCGCAAAAAGAACTATTTACACCCAGTGCAGTGGATGGAGGACGAGGACACTATGGACTTTAGTTTTTCGGTGAAAAATATCCCGGTCATCAGCGTTTACCGGGGTATTTTAGTGATGCGAAGGAAACTAGATGCCGCACACGAACTCCCGTATGATGATTGGGATATTCCGGAGAGATTTGCAGTAGTTCTGACCCACCTAAATTACACCTTATACTTGTCAGAGCCCATGATAGGATCAGAGGAGCATAGGATTTTGTTCCACGAGTTGTNTTCTGACCCACCTAAATTACACCGTATACTTGTCAGAGCCCATGATAGGATCAGAGGAGCATAGGATTTTGTTCCACGAGTTGTGGGATTGGCTCGAGTTGGAGTAAGAACCTATTTACTTTTATTTTTGTGCGTTTATTTTGTGTACAATACCAGGAATCGAGAGAAATTTCATCAAAAGGGGGAGAGTTAAAAATTGTGGGGATCGTGGCTCCGTAAGACCCGGATGCCAACTTTTACACCGTTTTCAGGGGTTGGGCCGATCTCCGGCGTTTCAATTGGGATCCTCGTGTGTCGATTCCAAATGAGAGGCATTTCAAACGGCTCGAAGACGACGCTCTCTTGGCATGTGCCCAAGAAAAGGATAGATCTTATAGAAACCATGGATATCCTCGGAGATGGAGGTTTCTGGGGAGAGAGTTATCCACTCTTGATTCCCCAGTTTATGCAGGCTTCTATGCGGGTTTACGAAGGGATGCCGCCCCGAAGACGTCGGAAAAGTGTACTCACCGAGATGCCGGATTCGATTGCGCGGTACCTACAGAATCCGGATGTGAACCATCTGATGGCCGAAGAAGCTGCTGATCGTGACGACTGGGTCCGAACGCAACAGCTACACACGGATGAAGTGGCCGAAAAGAAGCACGTCTTCTATTGGGCTATGTACCCACTTGGCCACGTCGGAAAGACTCTTCTCTTTCGCAGCGGAGAGCCTGCTGTGATCAACGGGCTGTTGCGCGGGAAATTGAGCCATCGCATTTCCCTCTGCAGTACGTATCGCGTAGAAGTTTAACTGGATGATCATCGCCAGGACGGGACGGACGTTTTCCGACGGCTAACTTTGTACGGTTGACCCGCTCGTGTGATGTTGGTACATCGGACCATAGACCGAGAGCTGCAAGTGTATGCGGAAGAGCATGATCTGGTTGAGTCGGTCGTGCCTATAAATCGACAAGTGGACGTTCCATATTCGTATGGATATCTCGGGGATACTGCCGTGAGTTCCTGTGAATACTTCGACCTATTGCCAGCGACTTGCTACCGAGCCATGTTTCAGGGACATCATCATGTCTCCCGAAGATGCCCTCTGCGTTTGAGTGATTCAACGATCACAGGCGGAGCGGGAGCGTGCTGCGGCTCGGACAATTCAATTGAAATTCGTACTGTGGCTACTCGAATGAGTACTGATCGTTGACCAGGTACGTCGGCTATGGCTCAAATGCGGCAGCCTTTTACCGCAGAACGACAACAACTTATGGCCCGGTCGAATCCATTTTTCCGTGACCCACCTGAACCACGACCGGATTTCTTGTATCTGAATACTCCACCAGCGGAACTACAAATACACGTGCGCCGTCTACGAATGAATCCATTGCGTCGAGTTACTATTGGGGTCCCGCGTATCCTAGCCTTGCCGAATATTCACACTCCAAATGAAGAAGAACGTGACCAGGATGACGAACCGGGAGCCGCGCCCAAAAACCCGATTAAACGTCGGGGTGAGGTTTAATCCTTCGGATATGAGTTAAGGGCGGTATCCTGAGGTCTTTCAGAGGCAATAGTGATGGGAATGAGGCATGAGAAAGGAAATTGATAGAGTGATTCGTGCGTATGATTTCTACAACTGTTGTTAAAGAATTATCTGTTGATAACAGGTTAAGACAGGGAGAAATTGAATTTTTTGTACCGCGGGGAAATGTGAAAGTCGTGCAGGTCTCGGATTAATGAATTTAAGATCGTTCGATAATTATTTCAGAGTCTAACATTAGCGTTCCAAGAAACCATGAAATATTAATATGTGATAATGGTTACTAATTTATGATGGTGGTAAATTAACAGTGCCAACCTTAATGTTATGATTATGATAATGAATATTTTGTTATATGCTCGAAAACGAAGAAGAGAGTATTACTTTCCTAAGTATTGTCGTCCCGGATGTAGTTAGTTACTTTCTCGGTATCTATTATTCGTCTACTATTTTATTTTTTAATCATCTTCGGGTTCTAGTTTTATCGTTGGAGTCGGAGTCGTTCCTTTTCATCTTTATTTGCATTTTTTTCTTTTATTTTGGATAAAGAAAGGGGTTGTGACGGTGTCACCTATGGTGCTCCGTAGGGGCATGCTTAGCTCGAGCTGGTCATCCATCTCGAGGTAGGTAGCCCGAATAGTATAACATTAGATTAGTCGTGTCTTGTATTTTACCGTTAAGATTAGGTTAAGTATTTATGCTAATGAATGGATGAATCCAGTGAGGATGAGAGAGCTTGGCTCTGGGAGTCAGTGTATGAAGTCCGAGCTGAGCGGACGTATATTTGAGAGTGCGAAGACTGAAGTGAATAAATTATATTTCCCCGTGAGTAGTTGAAATAATATTAATCATATCATCTCGTGTTACTGTTTATTCGCACCGACCATATATTGTATAATTTACCCGAATCTCAGATAAACTCATATTTAAGTGATATTTCCACTGAAATCATATCCACATCAGTTGTGAATCTCGACGCATAGTTCTATGTCTGGACCTTGTCTTGCTGAGCGTGCCATATCTCGCATTGTCAAGCCGAAAGTGACATCTGGCCCCCAGCAACGCTATATGAGGAAGTCGTGACCTCTCTGAACATGAGTTTTTGTTGGAATGGTTGCCTGAAAAATTCTATTAATGGCATGAAAGTCAATAATTGAAGGATATCCATGCTTTTATTTTGGATTTTCCCACTTTGAGCTAATACGCAAATGACTCATTCACTTTAACTCGCGGCAAATGCATGTGAAGTTATAGAGGATAACTTGGATACAGCATTAATTGTAATGCTGTGTGGAAAGGTCGAGGTGTTGAAGTAGTTAAGTAGTTGTAATTATAAATCCCGTACTACTGCTACTGCTTTCATATGATAGGCTGCATACATACTCCTCATATCATGATCTGTATGTTTTATATTGCGTACAACATTGTAGAGAGCATGATGACTTAGTGGTACTAGTTGGGAGTTGACAGAGAGTGTAGGTTTGATTCCTGTTGGAAGGAATTTTTTGGTCGTGAAGAAGTTGATACTACTGACGCTCTTCTTTTGTGTGGTTTTTGTAATTTTCCCCACAAGTTGCTATGATGCATTTAGTATTGTTTGATAGTATTATTTTTACAACATACATAAAACATGGCATATTTCCACGGATTACCAGCCGGATCGTGTTATATGAAAACGAAATTTTAATTTAACTAATGCAGCTACTACCCGTTCAAAAATGTTGGGCTCCAGCCTTAGCAATTCATAACTGTGGCCAGTTTAAGCTAAATGTACCAGTAGTACGCGGTTAGTTATATCCGAGGAAATTAATTCCGTACGGCGGGTCAAAGAAAAACGATTGAAATGATTTCACTCACTTTATATTGATTTCCTGCTAATAGAACGTTGAACAAGTTTCAATTTACCAATAAAATGTTCTTGCTTTTAGTTCTCTTTAACTTTTGGTTCGGCTGTAAAAGAATTTCCAAATCATCTGCACGTCCTCCAAAAAATTGAGGTTTCTTGGCATTTCTTGCTCTAGCTTAACTTTCCTGTAGAACTAAACTTATGAAGTAACATAATTTGAAAACTCAAAGGTGTATTTTATGTATAGAAACAACTGAGGTAGCTTAAGAAGATCTAGCCATTATCTGTCAGGTAATAAATCCCAAATTTGAACTTTAGTAATCATACATCAATACCAGAAATATTATAATACCAGAAGAGCCAAGAAATTTGAACTAAACTTCACTAATCACTGAACGCTGTGCATTATTTTGATTAATGCATTTGTCCAACGGATTTCGAAATGTTGAAAAATATTTATTATATTAATATTGACTGATGCATGTATGTAGCAATGTATATGTATATTTGGTAAAGTTAGGTACATATTTCCCGACTGCCATGAGCCTGAGCACTAAAGCCAAGCTGTAATAAACGTTTTTCATTGGTCAGATATCACGAGCCGCCCGCAATATGCAGTACTCGTTGAGAAATATTCTAAAGAGAAACACTTAATTACCTTTAACACTGTTATTATCTTGACTGCAACTTGCGAGTGACGTAATGTACCGTAGCATAACTTGCTTGAGGATTCGAGGTGTTTATATTTTGTTGCTTTGTATTGCTATTTTGATTCGTTGCATTGAGTTTTCGTTTAGTACACGAAAATGGTATTTATAATAATGTACAATGAATCAACGTTTCCATGGGTGTAGGCAAGGTGGTGGTCCTACCTAATTCAAGTATGATTTGGTAAAAGCAACCAAAAATATTAACTTTTGATGAATTTACAAGACGGTGGCACAAATCAGAGACCAGAAGAACACAACGAACACAAAAAAATTACTACATCTAATTTCATGCAAACGAAACCCGAAAAAAAAGATCTCGGTCTTTTGTGTGTCCTCATCCATGGGAAAGTGTAGTGGACTGTTACAAAGAGCACAGGAATGACAGCATTTCTTTATGGCCTACGGAGACCATGTGCATATTGTAGTGTGCAAAGATCTGACTTATTCCAAAATTATGGCCATAATTGACCCTATCATACGTAAATAATCTAATAAATGGTGCGTAAATTACTATAAAAATGAGCAGAATGAAATCCAAAAGGCAGGGGAATGTTCTGAAATGCCTCGGATTTGAATTTACATTGATGATGATTTGATTATAGGAAAGAGTATTTAAGGAGATACAATGCAAGTACAACATCGGAAATTGCTGTATATTACAAAACTCCGAAAGGTTAAGCACCGTCTAGGCAACATTTTGTGGTACATGATCGCAAAGATCTCTTATGTCCTCATGGACACGAAGGTTACAGTAAAATTATATTCATCTCGACCATATGCCGGCATAAGTAGATCCAAGAGGCGTAACGACGAACTTTTAAAGGTCACAAGCATATTTTTACTCCTTGTAGGTATCATGAACGACCATTCAACACCATTAGCGTAGACGATTCGTTTTTTCGACCGATGTTCAAAGTTGTTTCAACGATGTTCGCAATGCGTGGGTGCGAACCGATGAAGATCGGTTACTATCTATTTGTCTGAATCAGCGTAAATTTTGTTTTGAAAATTATCCAGTGCCGGTGGAATGGCTTTCAAGTGAAACCTTGCACCAGGGGAAAAACCAAGAACGCCAATGTTGGCTCTGATCGTTCTATGAAATAGCCTTATTAGGATAGGTTGGCAGCTGTGGAGAGGCTTGGAAACCCAAGCTTCTTTATTACGGTTACCTGAAACCTCGTTGGCAGGAAGTAATGAATAATTTGCTTCAGGATCAGCCATGATAGACCTGTGATAGACCAGATATTGTGGCAGAAGTATTTGATGAGAAAGTGAAGCAATTTTTACATGATTTGACTGTGAAACATGTATTTGGCAAAGTGGATGCATACAACTACGTAATCGAGTTTCAGATACGAGGATTGCCAGATTTGCATTTACTGATAACTGGGTCATCAGAGTGCAACCCCAATACCGCCACCAAAATTGATGCTGTTTAGCTGCGTTATTTGATCCTTCGCATGGAAAATTGTTTCAGTTTGTCAGAAACACATCATTCACGGTTCTTGTGGAAGTGCAAATGTGAAGAAACCATGTATGAAGGATGGAAAATGTTCGAAGTTGATTCCTAAACCATTCTGGGATGCAACAGATTTCTATTGATACAATTCAACGTTGTAGGAGACGTAGCAATATTGATTTTAACAGTGCAGATTTACATTTGGGTTGCCATTTCATTCACAATGGTTGGGCTGTGCCCTATAATCCATAGCTTCTTCTGAAGCATAATGCTCACATTAACGTTAAAGTCTGCAGCTCGTTTAAGTCTGTGAAGTACATATACAAATATGTGTACAAGGTTAACGATAGAGCTGTTGATACAGCAAAAGGAGACTCCGCGCAAGAGAAGGGCGAAGCCACAAGAAATACTCTTAACTGTGGACGAGATTAAAAATATCTTGATACTCGATATGTTTTATCCCTGGAAGCTGCTTGGCGTCTATTTAAATACGACTTGTACAATCTTAAACATTGTTTTATGCAACTTTAAGTTCATTAAGACGAGCAACCTCCCGTAGTCTTTCGAGAACGGGAAGAGGGAGAAGCTTTGAAGAGATCGGTAAGTAGGATGACTCATCTCAGGCGCGGTTCAAACTGAACGAAATCGATGCTGACGCACGTCGATATTTCGATTTTCAAATTCCGGAACATTATGCATTTCAAGTAGCGGGAAACGTAAATAAAGGAATCGAGAAGGAAAGTTGGACTCGTCGTTAAATACTTTCTCGCAGTACTTTGAGAAGGCTGTCCCCTACTTCTCCAAAACATATTTGTTGGAGGCTGTCATTGCTTCATGTTCGTGGCGCTACCTCTTTCACAAAATGAAGAACTGTTAACGGTCTTACGTAAGAAAAATTTCGCAATGCTGCACTTGCGCTTGGCTTACACGAAGATGAAAAATGTTTGCTCAAAACTTTAGAAGAAACTACTGACCACGCGCTGCTGATATCAATTGCGACAACTGTTTGCAGCCGTAATGGTTGCAGGAAAACCCACCGACGGTCTTTCATTATGGAATAAGTATAAAATTTATGGGATTACGGATTATATTACTGCTCTTAATCGTTTTTTAGAGTGTTAGGCTTATGATAGAGCTCTATCGGATATCATGTAATTTTTAGTTCACTTAATATTCTTCCTGAACGTTGCAGTAGTTTAATAATGCAGCAGTTAAATCGTTTTTGATGTTCGATATTGCGTTTATGATTTGAGGTTTTTCTTTTTTTTTGACTTCCTAATAGCATTCATATACATCAAATGGAAAGTAACCTACAAAACTGTTGCTACCTGTTGAGATTTCGATACCTCTGGAGGAACAATTCGACCATAAAGAAAAAGGAAGAAATCTGCAGTGAATACATTTCGAATATAATCGAATATAACTGGCATATTCTACTATAATACGTGCTGTATACAAAGCAAAATCTAAAATTAGATTGCCCTTGTTGACGGCTTCGTGGCCACTGTTGAATGAAACTTTAGATACTGCATTCTTTATTTATGAACCCGGTGGGGCTAGAAAAAGTATTTATACAAGGCTATTATGGCTACTACTCGAGCACAGAATGGAAAACTTGTAGCTGTGTCACCAGAAGAAATAGCAACTTCCCTGTTACCTGAAGGTAGCACTGTGCTGTCAGCTTTTGGAGTTCCTGTGCCAAGTAATGAAATATGTAATTCGAATATTAAAGGACAATCTAAAAGAGCTAATGAAATTAAAATCTGTGACATTTTAATTTGGGATGAAACATCCATGACGCATGACAACGTTTTTGAAAGTGTACACCGATTCATATGTGATTTCAATGGAAACAGCAGAAAACTATTTGGATGAACAGTTATAATAGTCGGTGGTGATCTTCGTCAAACACTTTCAGTTGAGAAACTCACCTATAATTCAAGATTGTTGCAGATTTGTGTTAAGTCACACTCAATGCGGTCCAGTTTAATGATGATTTTCTTAAAACGAAATGTGAGGACAAATGATTATGAAATTCTTTTCTCTAAGTAGTTGGGAATGGGAATATTTCTGATACCGGCACTTGTTATCTCACTGACATAGCTGCTTCCAACTAATTTTCTTTTCACAGGAATGAAGGTAATGACAATCTTGTTGATCTTACATATAGAAAAGACATTCCAAAAACATCTGCCAATGAAATTTTCAAAAAAATCTTTTTTCAACGTGGATTCTTTATCATTTTATGAGGAAGTTCTTCGTCGGATGGATGAAGTATACACATCTGTAAGCGTTGATGCTGCAAAACCTCTGCTCGATGGGGGTGATTTTTCTGAATTCGAATACCCAATTGAACTTTTGAACTCTTGAACTCTTTGACACCATGGGGATTACCACCTCATGAACTTAATTTTTAAAATAGATACATTGATACATTATTATACTTATACGCAACAATAATTCCAAGCAAGGAATGTGCAGTAGGACTCGAATGAAAGTGTTTCAAGTGACTCGATATAATCTTATGTGCCGAATTTTGATGGAAAAACTTAAGGACCAAGTCGTTATCCTACCAGGTAAAAAATGTTTTTCGGAAGAACAATATCCTTTTCAAGTAGAACGAAATCAGTTCTCTTGCAGACTTTGACATGCATAAACTATCTTGAAATCCCAAGGGCAGACTTTAGAACGAGTGGGAGTGTACCTACCTAATCCAGTATTAACTCATGGTAAATAGTATACAGCAACTTCTGGTAACGGTTTATGTGTTCAAATTAGCAATCATAACGACAGAGAATCTTGCAAAATGTTGTTACAATAAAATGTTTGCAAGGAAATAGTGTTGGATTAAGATAATAGATATTCCTGTACAATGGGTTAAGGTATAAATTTTTAAATTAGTTTTGAATTGAGCATATGACTTCGCTTGGCAAAGGAGTGTGACCAGATACTATGTATTTCAAACATGTGATGCAACTGAAGAAACTACTAACTAGACTTTATATATTCATTTTAAATGCTCCTAACCATTTCGAACGTCTTAGATTGCATTCAAAATTTTGATATAAACATTTTCAACCACACCACACCGCTTTACTGTTCCAACAGTGGATGATGGTTGCCCTTTACTTTATAATGTATCATGGTTAAAAACTACGTTATTAAAAACTTAAAAATTGCTTTAAGGAGGAATTGATGCTAATACTTAACATGCTTTGAAATGTGATATAAAAAATTGCGTAGTCAATTTTTAATAATGTTATACTTCATTATTGATTTCTTAATTTTTTACTTTTTCTTAATTATACTTTAGCGGATTTCTTTTGTTTTTATTAAGTTTTTGTAAAGATAGGGCTTATTAACAGGGAAAAACAAATCCGGCCGTTGTGAAACATATCGTTTGTTTACAATTAGAGTTTCATCCGTTATCTGCTCTTCATTTCATTTTCACTTCAGCCAACTATAGTCGAGTGAATGTTGGGTGATGCTCTACAGCTGAAGTAAAAAGTTGAATCGTTTCAACTTTGTAGAAAACGAAACGAAAACGACAATTTTCGTTTCCAGGGAAACTCTAAATGCAAACAGCTCAAGAAACGAGGATGAAATGAAAGCGAAATGAAGTTCGAACGAAATGATCGGACGAAGCTGAAACTCTAAACGCGTAAGAGGCTCATGCGCGGAGTATGAGCTGTTGAAATGACAAAAAGACGACACTCTAAACAGGGATTTAAGCCCTGTTTAGAGTGTCGTCTTTAGATGAAACTCTAATTGTAAACAAACGACTTACGGTAGATGTTGAAATGATACAGAAACGATGGCAACGCAAAGCTCAAACTCTAAACAGGGCTATACAGAGTTATTCAACAACAAACTCGTTTCTACATTGCATTTTGAATGAGAATAAAGAATAAACCCGGTCCGAACATGAGTTTTGAATTATGAATAGTGAAGTAATATGGTGCAATCCTTAAATTTTAATAAACAAAAATGAATGAACCCAATTTTTCATGAATAAAGATAACGAGTATTCATAGTTATTATACTTTATTAGGCTTTCTTTATTGGATTTGTTTATTAAAGTATTGCTCCCAACGCCGTGAAATTTTTCGGAAAAAGGAAAATATTAAATTTGAATACCATCCACATCTACATCTCCCAACGCAACAGGTAGGAGCCACATCAGGCCAAGATGTTTGGCGGTTGTTTAAAAACAACTCAAAACTTAAAACTGGAAAATTCTGGTGGGTCTTGACATGGGAATTTATAATGTGGACGCGCGTAGACCCTTTGGTTTAGGGTGGTGACGGCTTTTGGTTCTTGTAACTGAAACCTTAATTTCCGCAAATAGCAGTTTGGCATTAGGTATGCTCAAAGAAATCTCTTCAGTTCGAATTATCCATGTTGTGCTAGGGGAACACCGAGGATACCTCTTGTCAGATGTGAATGAGACTGACGTTATACCCTATTGGGATTAGCACTATTAATCTCGGTTGAGCCCTTGATAATGTGAGGTCGTCTATTTTTGTATGAAGGTAGCACGCAAAGATATGTCCCTGTTCGAATTCAGAACCTTTGTGTTTTCTATTCGAATTTTCGTTTCAAATCGAAATAGTTTTCTACGCTGACCCGCAGTGCTTTCCCAGTCGCCATTGAAAAATAAGCACAGATTCCTCACGCCAACGTATATACCGCAGTTTTCGGAGCTCTCTAGCTTACAAATATCAACTAAAATTTGCACATCTTCTGGCTAATACTCTAGGAAAACTAGGCTTTTAAGCGAATTGAGGTCAAGCCGCCCGGAAAATTTCTGGATCCGCGGCTGATCACGATTCTTATAAATGTGAATAATAATTCGCATAAAAATGAATCTTGATTCGTATTCATATTCACATCATTTTTAATCGTACTAATTTAAAACTCTAATTCGTATTCGTACACAAAATAATGATTGTTAAATTCGTATTCACAAAAATGTATTTTGTGTTCAAAACTTACTCATATTCAGATTGAGATTTTTAGTGTTTAGTTTTCGACTTGTCTCAGAATTTGAGATCTTAGGGACCTTCCTCTCGGTGAATCCTTCTAGTAAAATCCAGTGTTACAGATACGTAAACACGGGTACAAGAGATATTGGCTAAAATGTCTGATTTTATGTGAAATTTTTATCTCAGGCGATTTCCATACGAGTTTCATGTCTTTCTGTTTGATAGATAATTAAATTTTCGAAAAAGACATTTTTAGGCTTTAAAATTTCGAAAAATTTTGAGTCGAAATATAATTTTAAAATTTTAGATCCCCATAAACTCTGCAAGTACAACAAATTTTTAAAAACTAAAAAAACTATATCCTACAAAATTTATTTGTCTTTTAAATGAAACCATAACTATTATATTTGTTAGTTGTACTGAAATGCAAACGTCCCAAAATGTATATGGACACCTGATTACATATACCTGATCATGATTCATATTTGTACGAATCACTTCAATAAAAAAACTGATAAATTTCAATGTGAATTAATTTCAAAACAACGACTTGCTTGGGTTTGACGTAAATTTGGGGCATTAGTTATTATCACACTTGTTTATTTCGAAATTGTTATAATAAAGACTTTTCCTCCGGGAACATATGTGCATAGTCAAAATCCGCGTTCTTGCGAATGTAATCCAACTTACTTTGAAAGTTTTGTACGTAATTCCGGAAAAGGAAATAAACTTAAGATGGGAAAATAACCGTTCTAAGAATCACTTGTGTTATAGGACACCTACTACTTTTAAAGTTCAGATTATTAATAAACTCGGATTGCTATTTCAAAGCATTATTCAGTCAAAATATGATTAGAAAATTTGTGTTGCTGGTAAATTATTAAAGTATTCAACAGATTGCTTCATTAATCAAAACGTTACATTTTGAAATAATTTGTCAACAACGATAAATATTTTAATTAACTTTGTCTTCTATGTTTCGATTTGTTCCAATAATCCTGATTCGTTCCATTTTTGACTCACTGTTGAAAGCTTAACCACAGGCATGTTAATTATTTTGCATATTCGTAGGACGCTACTGGATTTCATTGGCTCCACATCAGGGGTGTGCCCCGTTAGCTCAGCCCGCCCGAGCCCGTTGGGTTTGGGCTTGGGCCCAAAATATTTAGAGGCGGAAGGGCTGCGGGGTCCGTGTGAGAATTTTAAGAAGTTACGGGCGGGCTGGTTTGCCCGTTTAAAATCACGAGAAGGCGTAAGAGCCCATGAAAGCCCGCAAGAAGAAAAAATCTGAGAAGCTCTGTAAAATAACATAACAGGATGTAGGAGTCTTTTCTATTTTTCTTTGTCTTATATTTGCCCATGGTTTCTAATGGCCACTTGGTACATTATGTGGTCGTGTATAAATTGTGTCTGTACGTCACTGCGTTTGGATTGTGGACGGCTTTGAAGTTACCTATTATGCCCCTTATAATTTCTTTGAAAACGACCATGTCTTAAGTACTTTTAACCGCTTTGAAACCCCCATTTTCAAACACTTTTTCCAAATAATACGAACGACTAGCTACATCCCAACCACAGCTGGGGAGTTATGAAATTAGCTGTTCTTAGATTAACAAGAACTTTCAATTGGATCGATTCACTGCCACACCCAAACAATTAGGTACCCAACATAGTTGTACATATGTTGATCTGCGTACACCATGGACACTTTGTCGAACATCAAGTAACATATCATTGTATATATATGGGATATCCTGGACACCTTGGACACTTTGTCGAACCAAACATGAGATATCCTGGAAACCTTGGACACCTTGCCGAACCGCATATCGGATATCCTGGACACCTTACATATGATTATACAAAAGGGGGTATCCCGGACACCTCGGAAACTTTGTCAAACCAAATGTGGGATGTCCTGGACGCCTTGAACACCTTTCCTAACAACGCGTTACACATAGCTGTACATATGTGGGACATCGTGGACACCTTGGACTCCTTGCGCAACTATACATTACTACAGGGTATACATGGGGGATATTCCGAATGCCTCAAAATTTCGCCAAACAAAATTTGGAATAGCTTGGACACCTTTGACACCTTGCCCAACAACACATTATACATGGTTGTACATATGTGGCACATGCTGGAAACCTTGGACACCTTCGCAAACTACACATTACAAATGGTTATACATAGGGGGATATCCGGACACCTCTGAAACTTTGTCAAACCACATGTAGGATATTCTAGACACCTTATACACCATACCTGACGACATATTAAACATGGTTGTACGTATGTGAAATATCCTGTACAGCTTCGACACCTTGCGTAACTACACATTGTACAGGGTTTTACATATGTGGGATATACTGGACACTTCGGACACTTTTTCAAACCAAATTTGGGATATCCTAGATATCTTTGACACCGTGACGAACTACACATTACACATCGTTGCACATATGTAGGATATCTCGGACATCTTGGACACCTTGCCCAATGACATATTTCACATGGTTGTACATAAGGGGTAAATGCTGGACATCTGGGACATCTTGCCCAACTACACATTACAGATGGTTGTACACATGTGGGATATCCGTGACTCCTTGACAACTCAACATTACACAACGTTGTAATTATGTGGTAAATCTTGGACACCTTGGACACCTATCCCAAGTACACACATTACATCGTTGTACATATGGGAGATATCCTTGATGTCACCTTGGACTCCTTGCCTAACAACACATTACACATGTTTGTACATATGCGTAATATCCTGTCCACCTTGGACACCTTACGCAACTACAAATTACACGTGGTTGTACAAATATAGGATATCCTGTATACTTTGGACACTTTGCCCAATAACACATTGCACATGGTTGCCCATATCGGGGATATCCTTGGACACTTTTTCAAACCACATGTGGGATATCCTGAGATCTTTGCCACCGTGACAAACTACACGTTACACATGGTTGTATGTGTGTGGTATTTCGTAGACACCTTGCACAACTACACATTACACATGGTTATACAAAGAGAGGTGTCCTTGACACCTTTGAAACTTTGTGATACCATATGCGGGATATCCTGGACACCTTGTACACCTTGTTTAACAACACATTACACACGATTGTTCAAATTTGGGATATCCTGGACACCTTGGACACCTTGCCAAACTACACATCACACATGGTATTACATAGGTGGGTATCCTGGAAACTTCGGACACTGTCAAAACACATGTGGGATAGCCTGGACACCTTGTATACCTTGACTAACAACACCTCACACATAGTTGTACATATGTTGAATCTCCTGTACACCTTCGACACCATGCTCAACTATATATTACACATAGTTCTACAAATGTAAAATGTCCTTGACACCTTGCTCAATAACACTTTACACATGGTTGTAATATGGGGGGTATCCTTGACTCCTTGGACACCTTATCTAACTACATGTTATACAGGGTTGTACAGATGTGGGGTATACTGGACACTTTGGGCACTTTTTCAAACCATATCTGGGATATCCTGGGTATCTTGGACACCTTGACAAACTATACGTTACACATAGTTGTATATATGTGGGATATCTCGGACGCCTTTGTCACCTTGCCCAATAATACTTGTAACATGGTGGTACATATGGGGTGTATGCGGTACATCTTGGATACCTTGCCTAACTACACATTACACATAGTTGTACATATTATGTGGGAAGCAAATTCGCTATACATGCAAATTCTCGGCTCTCCACTCAGGATACCCCACCCCGCTGACCTCACCAACTGTACCATCTGCTCCGCAAAACAAATCGACAGTCTACAGCACACGTTCTTTGAATGCAAAATAACGGCAGTGACCGCTAAACAATTAGCGCAATACGGATGGACTCGAGA